>JAXCGZ010002354.1:60000-65649 GCA_037179515.1 Halocaridina rubra | reverse complement strand
ACTTTTTATCCGAAAATACAATGCTTCAAAGGAGGCAGGAGGTATATGATGAGTTAAGATTAATCTAAAGAAAAAGAGAAGGCTGAGCAGAGTGCAAATGTTTAGATTTTCAGAAGGCGTTTGATTATCTTGTACATGAAAGACGCACAGTAAAATTGCAATTCATAATAGGTATAGGTGGATATATCTTGGAGTAGTTAAAAACGTATTTAAATGGAAGAGAACAAATGGTCATAATAAGACATGCCGTATCAGACTGATGGAAAGTTAGCACTTGGACTGAATATTATCACCACTTTATGTATGTAAAGTACCTGCTGGGGGTGTAAAAACATTGTTTACAATATCTGCAGACAAAACAATAATCCTGAAAAAAGTGATAATTTAATATTATGGCACAGAACTTCAGGAGGACCTTAATAGTCAATAGGAGTGGTTAGATGAGAGATTAGTAATATTCACTACTTACAATTGCAAAGTAATGAGAATGGTTAATACTGTAATATATCCCATGGAATATGAACAAATTAAACGGATCTGAGCGTGATACAGAGGTGAGGTCAATGTATAGGCAGACTTGGCTCCAAAATATGCATATATATGTACAATATAATAAAGGAATACTATTCAGTTTTAGTAAATATCAAAGTGGCCTTCAGACATATGGGCAAGGAAATGCTGAGATGTATTTATATGATTTACTAGAAACATAAGTTAGAATATGGAACACCCTTCGGGAATCCACAGATGAAAAAACATATTAACCAGCTGTAAAAGTTCAAAAACACGTGACAGATATGGCAATATACATACGAAAGCTCAGCTGTGAGGAAAGGCTGAAGGAGCTCCATTTACCACTGCTAAAAGCCAAAAAGAAATAGGGGAGTATATTGCAGCTTTTATATTCCCCTATGGTTTTGGCAGAGATGATACGGAGCGATACTTTGATACAAATAGTTATTGAACCGAAGATCACAGTTTGAAACTTCGTAAGAAAATTTTTTATAATAATTTCTAATTATAATTCGTTAATGGAGGAAATCGTATATAATCAGGGGATTCATAATATAAAATGAAAGGATAGGTGTAAGCATTAAGATAAACAAAAATAGAATAGATTGAGAGATACGAGAATAATGATCTTTCCCGTTGAAGCAATCAGGTAATTAGAAGCACGTTACGAACAAAACTCTACGGTGAAATAACGTAGAGTTTACTTCCGACAATACTGGAAGTAAAACAAAATAATTACAGCGATTTTTTTTAAAGTCAGTTTGAAAATCTGCAAAAATTATATTAAAGATAAACCAATTATTTACTCTCATATTAATAAATAATAGATAGGCTAGTTATCAGCCCAATATGAATAATTCTAGATGATACTAAAACTGTATCAATAATAATAATAATAATAATAATAATAATAATAATAATAATAATAATAATAATAATAATAATAATAATAATAATAATAATAACAGTATCACCATAAAATACATTAAGCACTGAATATCTGTATATCAACAGAATATAGCTTTTATTATATTAAAAGGATATTGTCAATTGCTGAGCATTATATAATCGTAATGCTAAGACATACACATACACATATACAAACAAAGGGCGCACGCTAACATTGAAATATTGTTTTATAAAAAGAAAAGAAAAGAGAGCAGTTAACAATAAACGAACTCCACAAAATAAATTTTGGTGAAACGAACCGAGTACGAAAAATATTTCATTATGAGTATTTCAGATGTGGAAAATTGTAAACGTGAGTCCTATTCACAAAAGCTATAAGTTGACGCTGACATTACATGACCACTCTGGGACTACTGTGGATAATGGTGTTTTTCATGCAAAAGTCCCTGTCAGTTCAGCGGGCTAAGCGATCACACTATTAGTTATATGATGAGTCAGATTGGTAGCCCCGGTCAATTCAGTAGTAGTGAGCGCGTCACTGCTTATGCAAGGTAACAATGGTGAAGCATTAAAGGCAAAAAGACAGTGTCCATATCTGTCAAGAATATCCCTCGTGTAGGACGATAAATAGCTTATGTTTACAGAAAGATAAGCTTCAGCTGGAGCAACGGAATCTTCATTAACTCGGATTTCCGTAAGAGAAAGAATAACCGTCCCTCAGCTCTCTCACGATTATCCCTGTCGCAGCAACCTCTGTCACCTCAAGAGACCCAGTGAGCACAACGATAAACGTAGCAAGTCAAAAGGTGGAAATGTATAATCACGATCTTGGGCTTTAAGAAGGGTCTAATATGTATGTATATATATATATATATATATATATATATATATATATATATATATATATATATATATATATATATATATATATATATATATATATATATATATATATATATATATATATATATATTTATATATATATATATATATATATTATATATATATATATATATATATATATATATATATATATATATATATATATATATATATATATATATATATGTATGTATAAAAATGAATAAATAAGCACAAAGCCCGTATCTCCCATAAAAATATATTTGCTCTACGGATTATTTGTATGTTTTTTTAATTTCCATATGGAGGTGTAGAGTAGTTATTTTAATTCAATTTTATTGCCCAAGCTGATAAATATACTTTCCACCTAATGACTATACATGGCTGGTAAATAAGAAAAACTAACATAAATATCTCACACAAGGTAGCGACTGTAGAGTGAATAACCCCAGTGATAACCCTAATAAAGAATAAATAAATACATTCGCAGATGGTCCATAAGATAGGGTACGTAATACAACCAGATTGAGAATCACAATTAAGCAAACTCAGCAGTTTCTTAAATCGACTTCAAGCAAAGAAAATCTCAATTATCTCATATGTGCAGAGTTCCAGGAAAACTATAGAGCTATCCACGCTATTGCTCTCATGGCTGAAGTCGCAGTTCAGCTAATTTTGTAAAGACTCTGTCATTCTCATATATATTTACTCATTATATCAGCTGAGTTGGCAGGGGCGAGGAGACGACAGACGACACAACTATCCCTTCCATGACCCTACCGTGATTAAGTGTTCATTTTAAGAGATCTCGCATGTAAATAAATAAAAGGAAGAAAAGCGGTAAAATACCGGTGTGTGTGTGTGTGTGTGTGTGTGTGTGTGTGTGTGTGTGTGTGTGTGTGTGTGTGTGTGTGTGTGTGTGTGCGTGAGGAGAGAGAGAGAGAGAGAGAGAGAGAGAGAGAGAGAGAGAGAGAGAGAGAGAGAGAGAGAGAGAGAGAGAGAGAGAGAGACTGTATTTTTCCCTCTGGATATATGCTAATATGATTATATTCGACTATTTAAAAGACGCCAGTATTTCGGCTTTATTCCATAAAGTTATAAGGTAGAAATTTGCTACAAACTGTGTACACCGCGTTCGCTGCCAGGGGAATCTGAACTATTTAATAGCAAGCAATTGCTTACAAGAGAAGCAAAACAAGCATTTCTGTCACTTGTCCATAAGGAACACATTCCGAGGAACCGGAGACGGAATTTAGGATCCAGACAGTGCCAAAGCGATAAAGGAGTATGTCAAAGGAAAGTATGCCTAAAATAGACCTTAAAAGAAGGTTAAAATAGTCCTAGAATAAATCCTCAACTAAAAAGCATTAGAGAGGGGGGGGAGGAGGAGAAGGTTCATGTCCTCCCTGGCAGAGAGGTAAACATGACGGGTCACCTTCAACGCTCCCAAAAACCCACGAGTTGGCAACTGTCGAACAGGAGGGTACCCTCCCCCCATCCCGAAGCCCTACATTTTCGACCAATCAAATGGTGCGAGAGCAAGAGATAAAGAGAGAAAGAAGATGTATCAGAACACCACCACCAACAACAACAACAACAACAACAACAACAACAACAATAATAATAACAATAATAATAATAATAATAATAATAATAATAATAATAATAATAATAATAATAATAATAAAAATAACTTATTTGCATTGAACTGATTTACTCCTGCTACTACTACTACTACCACTAGTAGTAGTAGTAGTAGTAGTAGTAGTAGTAGTAGTAGTAGTAGTAGTAGTAGTAGTAATAATAATAATAATAATAATAATAATAATAATAATAATAATAATAATGAGAATATTGTTGTTGATGATTTATTTCATTTGTTCGGTATACAATTATGATGGGAACTGCCGTAGCGTAACCGGTAAAGTTCTCGGCTCATGAGGTGACGGATTCCCATTAGAACTTTAATCCGTCTGTGTCCATCCACAAATGGGGTATTTAACAGTGACACATGAAACGTAAAGAAAATCAGTAACCAGTTATTTTTTTCTTTTTATGATTGTGACACCAGGAAGGGAAAAAAAAATCTGATGCAATATTACCTTTTTCATACACACAAACTCAAACCTGTCTTAAATTGTGACATTCTCGGTAAGTATTTAATTTGCTATATTTATCATACTAACAAAAACTAGGCAAGGAAATCGCAATAGCAGTATTTAAACAATTACTTACCTTTATCATTGGTCAACTTAATCTGTTTACAAATTTTCTCAATTATAGGCTTATGGTTTTATGCGATATCTCTTGCGAGAAATACAATTCATGGTTCCTTGGTGACAAACTAAAATATTCCCAAAGATAAGAAACTGAATGCAAGTCTGAAGTAATGTCAGCTTCCTTCAAAAAAATCTACCCAAAAATGCTAAAATTTTGAATATATAAACATTTCAAGCTTGAGAAATTGATCACTGTCAAAATTCTTTTTGCAATCTATACGGGCGCATATCCTCTCTATGTTGTCATTCTTTTTGCTTAGTATTTGTGTTTGCTATATTGTCTTTGCTTGAAAATGCTTGTCTGTACGTTTTTTTTTTTTTTTTTATTGTGACACCAGGACGGGCCAAAAATAATCAAATAAAACAGCCCACATCGGGCCTGGGTACGAAGAATACATAAAGTAAAGAGAAACAGAGATGGAGAGTGTAATGACTTGACAGATGTGAAGGGATAATGAAAGGTGTGTAATGAATATCCAAGAATATTCAGTGTAGTTGTAGGCATAGAAAAAGAACCGTAACTGAAGGAAGACTTAATATAGATCAAACGTTTGTGCGTTTCCGGTGTATACGGTAGTAATATGTCACACATTCCATAGTCTGTCTGTGTGAAAACTTGTTTGTATACTTTTTAAGTGCTTAAATAATCTATATACCTTAGGTAAATACAAAATTGTTTACTAGAATCTGCGTGTGTAAGAAGACTCTGTCTGTATGCCTGCTTGACTGTCTGTATACCTCAGGCGATATGGATAAAGTTTTGTATGATTTTGTTAGTATACCAGATTGTTAGTGTACCGGCATGTATGATTGTCTGTGTGGCTTGGGTAAATTTGCTAGAGTTCCTTGATAAATTATCTAAGTGTATACGATTTTGTGTATTGGATTATGTAATAACATACAACCATGTGTTATACAATTAGTGTAAAATAGATCGTGTTTGTCTGCGTCAAATGAAAAACGTATATTTTCTGGTTTGCTGTAACCATGGCAACATCTGTACTTTGCCGTAAGCTCCACTGTAAGCCGGCCAAATGCCGTTAAGATAACAATGGTTAAAAGCAATTAGTTATGTTGGGATACAGTA
>JAXCGZ010002354.1:35000-50000 GCA_037179515.1 Halocaridina rubra | reverse complement strand
TTAAATGGTCAATATGAGGGCCATAATGATAATAATATGATAATAATAATGGCTAAGAAACCCACACAACACAATACTTCTACGATAAAAATTTATGACCACTGTCTACAGGTGTATATGTTGGTCCTCTTACTTGGGTATAGCGAATGGAAGTGATGTATTATTATTATTATTAATATTATTATTATTATTATTATTATTGTTATTATTATTATTATTATTATTATTATTATTATTATTATTATTATTATTATTATTATTATTATTATTATTATTATTTTTATTGTTGTTGTTGTTGTTGTCGCTGTTGTCATTCTTGTTGTTACTGTTTTAATTTGCGTATAATCCTATGCATGGCGTCATGAAATACGACTTTCAGGTTTTGTATGGGATACAATTACGCTTCAAAACACGTTTAGGGTGTATATCACCTACGTGAGAGAGAATACACCCTATACGTGTGTGTGTGTGTCTGTGTGTGTGTGTGTGTGTGTGAGAGAGAGAGAGAGAGAGAGAGAGAGAGAGAGAGAGAGAGAGAGAGAGAGAGAGAGAGAGAGAGGTTGGAGTCGGGATATGGTAGTGCAGACTAGGGGAATAACATTAAAAAATAAGACTTTCACTCGAGTGGGTGACGTAAACTATTTGTGAATTTATTTATTTGTATCTATTCATTTATATATTCCTTTACTTACTATATATCTGTTCAAGCTTTTCATACTTGCAGAGAACAGTCAAGAAAACTGTTTTCATTGGGCCAGGGCACCAAGAATACATTAAGACAAAGAAAAAGTATCAGCTTTGGGACAAGAATAATGCACATTAGGAAAAGGGCAGAGGCAGAGAGTATAGTCAAATGTAATGAAGACTAAGATACATGGCAGGACTACACCCTGAACTGATGTAGATCATCTTTTTGAAGGCAGAAAGGTCATAAGAATTAGGGAAGACAGAAGGAGGAAAAGGGTTCCGGGATCTGGAGGTGGAAGGAAAGAAGTAGACACTACACCGACCAATCCGTGAGCTACAGATCTCCACTCATTACCTTAAGTATTATCAAACTGACATAACCAACAATTTGAGGACGGCAATTTTTACACACCATTCATCTCAAAGCCTCTTGATTTCCTCTTGTAGCATTTTGCTTTGACTTAGACACCCCCTTATAAAGGGAAATATGGCTTAAGTATATAGATAGATATATTTTACACTTACAGGTTTGTTTAGGATGCTCCTAAATCATTGGGTCCATTCACGTAAGAGTTTACTAAACGAGGAGCAAATTAATGTCTTTGTCGAATCTTAAATTGTGAAAATGCTGTTACACCATTTACTCCACTTATTTAAGTTTGTGTGTGGGATTTCCACATTTATATAATGAGGGTAATACTGGGAAAAACAAAGAAAATTGATCTCATCGGGCCCGGGTACCAAGAAAACATAAAGTCAAGAGAAACAGATATGGGGAGTCTTGTGACTAGTAGATGCAATAAGATATTAAGAGATTTGTAACGATGACGCCAGAATATTCGGTGTATATGTAGGCATAGGAAATGAACATGTAACTGAAGGAAGACTTAACATCAAGCTGCCTTGACCAGTGCTACTGAAATTCAAGAAATCCTCATTTGTGAGAGATATTGCTTCCTCTCTTCCTTATCACATCAAGGTTATGGCGAATAGATGGTAAAAGAACCACCCAGAAATTACGAACCATGAAAGTTCATCATCCATAAATTGATAATTCTGTTGATATTGCGAAGATATCCTACCCAAGAAGTCAAGAGTTCTATTCCCAGAAATATTCCCAGGTATAGTTCTCTTTGTCTCGACGGAACTTATAAGTTCAGTGAGTACTCATGTCGTATGACTTCCGCCATGCTGAAGCCAGAATCTGAAACTTGTAACAGATCTTGAGCGGAAACGGTTAGCGAGGGCACGGATATTTTATTACAATGTTTGTAGAAAGTGCCAAGGAAATATATGACCGGAACCGTGAGACTTAGGACCTGGCATCGAGAAGGGCAAGAAAGGACAGGAAGTTAGCCATTTCCTAAACCACAAGAAAACATAAACTTGTGTTTCGTACGCAGGAACCTGCCCAGGAGAGATGCCCAATAACTCCTCCCCGGAAGTAGGCGGGATTCCACTTTGAACCCGGCGCTGATTAGCTGGACTAGATCTGACTGATTTCATTGGAGAATTGGATGTTAAGCCACGCCCTGCCCCTGGGGGTATTTAAAGAGCCACCCAGGGCAGGGACAGTTAGTTAGAAGCTTGCCAGGGGCACGAATAGATCATAGATTGTGATAGCCATAGGGTGGGGGCATTGGGGCATTGAGGCGTCGGATGTGTTGTACTCTAGAATAAATATAAGTAAAGGAACTACTGCTTGTCCATTCTTACCTTGTACCCATCAGGTACTAATATTCATTACCTTGTAACCACGCTACCATATTTATAAACATATATACGTAGGAGGAAAAGCCCTACGTCAGTGGTGTCATTAGATGGGATAAACAAAACTAATACGACAGTGGTGACGCTCGGTGAGATAATAATAAAACCTCCACGTCAGTAGTGACAAGCGGTGAGATAACCCAGTCATCTTACAAAGTGTGAGTTCAAGTGGAGGTCCAAAAGTCCCCACGTCAGTGGTGGCAGTGCGGTACGATCATCACGCCTGGAAAACATACGAAGAGACAGGTGAATGCCAGTGCAGACCCGTGCAGAGAAAATAAGAATGGCAAAAGCAGAAATCCGGCATCTCCCAATTCAAGAAATGAGTGACGAGGCCAAGCACCGGAGAATTCTCGAACTGGAGGAGCAAGTGCGGTGCCTACAAGCACGCGCCGACGCCGCTCCGTCGAGAAGGAACTTAGCCGACGCCGACAGTGAAACCGACGCCTCAAACATCGACGAACAGCCGGCCGCTCCGAACCCCGTGGTGACACAGGGAACGCAGCAGGCCCAGCCCCCACCCTGTGCCCTGGTTGTAAAGACGCTTCGAGTCAAAAATTCACTTTTATACCTCGACGGCGCAAATGTAAAAGACCGTGAGTGTCCGTCCATAATTCCCGCGACCGACTTCCTGAAATACTTGGGTCTGCGGATGAGAAGTGACGAGTGCTCAAATAGAGAATATTATAAAACTTTGAAGGAACTATTTCTAAGATATTTCTTAGTAAGCCGAAGTGTGACCGGAGCATTGAGTGAAAATGCCCATTACAAGAGGTATAAGTTGCCGGATCCGACCAAGAAGACGGCGATTCGACGATTTTACTCCAAGAGAAGAAGGAAAACCCGATCCTTCCTTGCCTTCTGCCATGAAGTTTTTCAGGACCACCTCCTTAAAATAAGCTAAGTATTTGTGATCTGTATCCAGTGAGTAATGGGACAATTAGTAAAAGAAATTGAGGTCGGTGGACGCCGCCATTTTGTCTTGTAGTTATGCTTTGACTCAGCCAACCCGCTTATAAGGGGTGTGGCGCTTAATAAGTTGATAAAAGTAGAATTTCTGTACCCATTACTAACATGGATAATTTGTACTAATAGCTATAAGCAGTAATAAACTCCGTTTTTGTTATAATTTGAGTAATATAAAAAAATTTGCGTTGGAAGTGCGTTCCATTTATTTGTATTAATGCTTAGATTGAATTTTGAGAACGCGAATGTATCGATTTTTAATTGAAAAACTTTAATGCACGTGAAATCACTGTTACAGTATATTAATTTCTAAAGCGTAAGAATTATAGTGAGAAATATACGTGCATCTGCTTTTGAGAGTTTCATAGACCACGTGTGGTTTTCGAGAAAGGAATGCGGAAGTGACCATTCGATCTCCCAACCTCGTTATTATAAATCTGTAGTAATTGTACTGATCCTTGATATTTTCAAGTACATGTAAAATCATTGTTATATTAATTTCTTAAAGCGTAAGAAATCGAGTGTTATGATTGCGCCTGTTTTTAAGTTTTTTTTTTTTCTTTTTTTGTTTTTTTTTATCCGCGGGAGTAATGTTTTAGCGAGAGAAAGACATAAACGACAGATCGTTCTTTTTGTGTTATGATGAAGGGATTAACATTACGATACGTGTGTGGCATGTTTTTTTTGAAAAATAAGAAATTTCGTGATATTAGTTAGAGATGAGTTTTTTTATTTCACGCTATGCAGGTGAAAGTAAGAGTAAATTAGAGTAGTTTGTGCTGTCCTAGAATAGGGAAGGTTTTTCAGTGTCACCCAAACGTAGCTTCAAGGGAGTAGAATGTTTGTTTGTTCGTTAGAATGAGACTTAGGACTGGTGAGGAAGTCTGTGACCGCACGGCTCAGCCGAGATTTCACCTTTACTCTTCTTCAGAGAGACCGGGAAAGGAAAACCAACGTTGTAAATGAAAGGGAATTTTACAGAACGGAGATGATTGACTTGAAAGTGATATGCGAGTGAGTATGAATGACTGGGGGTATAATAGGAGGGTTGCTCTAGGGGGTGAAATCGCGGAAAAGTACCGTTAGGAAGCATGATTGGGGAGTCTGCGAGGATCGTTCCCCTGCTCTGCCAGGTCCTTCTGCATGCCATATCAGAGTGTATTTATGGGAGGTGATGCGCTGTTGCAATATCTAGTGAGGGATATGGATGAGAAGGTAATTCTCCACCTGCCCAGATATGGTTGAAATGCCGAGTTTGCTTTATTTTTGTTTTGTCCCCTACTCCGCCGTTGAGATTATTATTCGATTTCCGAGAGATTCCAAGATAGATGTTACGTGATAAAGGACGTGAATCTATGAATGATTCTTTATTTTCTTTGCTAGCTGCAGTATATACATTATTTGTCTGAAGAGATATGTTAGATTGATAAAGTAAAACTTTGCGAGTTTTAGCCATGATAATGTTTAATCAAAATTATTTCGGTTTGGTCATAGAGTGAGAGCTGACACGAAATGACAACAAGAATGTTACACAGCTGTATCCCGTATTTGAGAGAGCAGATATAAGTCAAATTCGAGATAGTAAAAGAAGATATATATTTTATGTTTGAATTGTTTATGTACAACTCCGTACGAGATTTTGAAGTTTAAGCAAAATGCATTCCTTACTGTTGATAATGAAATATACTTTTTGTTTTTATTATTGCATACACAGAGATAGACTTTTTATATTCTTAGATACCCGTTTTTGTTATAGTTCTTTTTGTATTGAAGAAATCTTTAAAATCTTACTTAAAGGATTCTGAAAAGATTATCTAGAGATAGCCACGGTTAATCCCTAGCATTTTCATGAATTTTAGATTACAATCGGGCTAATTAAAGATAATTGAGATTATTAGAGATTATTTGCTGAGTTTTAAAGTTAAAATTAATGACACTTAAGTCCTTTTTAAGAAGTTGTTAAGAGAAGGATATTTGTACTTTTGTTGATAATAGTAGGGATACTGTCACATATGATTTTAGTTTTTTTGTTTTAATTTCATCAGTGATTTATAGCATGAAAAGAGAGAGATTGGCATTATAGACAAGGATGTGTATGCTGTTACAGTAAAGTCCTTATCAAGATTAAACAGAGAGGAATGGATTTATGCTTCGACAGTTTTGCAGTTGTACACTAAGTTCTTTTTGCTTTCGTTTTTTTAATCAGGAATGAGAATAGCCGCTGACAATAAACATAAGACTCTATCGATAGTCATTGCTAACGTTTGTTCACGTTCATTTGTTTACTTATTTTATTATTAGAGATACTCTGCGACAATTTTTTATTTTCAGTACAAGTAAAAGACAGAGGCCCAGCTCAGCTGACTTGTGAGTGAAAACCGCAGCGTATTTCACGGTCACTCTCTCTCTCTCTCTCTCTCTCTCTCTCTCTCTCTCTCTCCCTCTCCTACCTTTCACTCGACTCTGAAACTGACAGAGACCTCTCCTGCTGCTAACAGAACGTTGCCGTCTTTGATTTTTCCTTTTTGTTTTTATTCCAGCGAAGCTAGGCGGTAATTGTGCCTACATTTTATTGCAGTCAATAGGTTGTTGCATGCTGTTATTGCATAAATACTGATAAGATATCGGTAGTACCGCCATTTGTCTAAATATTTTTGCCACATGTCGCAACTGTTTAGAGAATAGATAGAGCTCCCATTGACAAGTTGTGGAGCCAGCAAGTTGCCACTTATGCTATATATATATATACATTGATTACGACAGCAGGAATTTGAATATTAAAGGAGACTGTGTTAGAATAAGCATCACTATGAAATATAAGTATAGAACTCTGTTCTTACTTCTGAATGCCAGTCTCCATTGTATATATATTGATATTTTTGATTTAGTATATTTATTTTTATTGTTTATTATTCTTATTTTTAGATCATGATTATTAGTAATGTTATTATGTTGACTGATATTGTTGCTATCTCTCAATGGCCTGTTGCTAATTATTACTTTTGAAATAAAATCAGCAGTAACTTGATGATTTGTATCTTTTAACTGAATTCATACTTGATGTTATTGTAGCCACTGCTAATAAGAATGTCTCTTTAGTGGCTTTTCTCAGTATTCAGTGATTATTCTTTTTGACATTTATAGTAGAGTAATGCTATGTAGCAGTTGCTAAGTCCTAAGTATCTTGGAATAATAATCTAGTTGTGTAGACACATACCCTCCATCACCACCCTATTCCTAGGCAGCCCCGACCTGCAAGTTCTAAAAGTCTTTAGATTTTGTCCGTCAGACAAGTCCCTAGTGCCCATTGAATAGAGATTGCAATCACTTGCAGCTGCAGGGGAGGCAAAGTATAGCCTCCGAGTACCAACGTATGGCCATTGTTGGTACCCAGAAGTCATAGGGAACCTTTCTGTAACTGTGGTAGTGACATAGGTTCAAACTTTCATCCCGCGTTCTACTTCAAAGGTACGTGTGAGAGGACCGTACAGGAAGAGTAACGCTGTGACGTTGCAGGTCTCCCTGCGTGGTGGTCTTAGTCAAGATCGGCCGAGGGCGGGACGAGAAAGCCGGGCTGGAAGGATTCGCGGGATGGGGCCCAGTCCTTGTCCTTTTTGTTTTGCCTAACCGAGTAACGGAGATATGGGAACAAACCTGGGCCTGCAGCGAGGACGGCGGGGGATGCGAGAGCGAAAGAATCCCCGTGGGAAACAGGGGAATCGCACCTAGCAAGAATTCATGAGCAAGGGACAGAGAAAACGAAAGTCGTCCTGGACAGAGAAAGTAAAAGTCGTCCTGGACAGAGAAAGTAAAAGTCGTCCTAGACAGAGAAAGTAAAAGTCGTCCTAGACAGAGGAAAGTAAAAGTCGTCCTGGACAGAGAAAGTAAAAGTCGTCCTAGACAGAGGAAAGTAAAAGTCGTCCTAGACAGAGGAAAGTAAAAGTCGTCCTAGACAGAGAAAACGAAAGTCGTCCTGGACAGAGAAAGTAAAAGTCGTCCTAGACAGAGAAAGTAAAAGTCGTCCTAGACAGAGAAAACGAAAGTTGTCCTGGACAGGGAGGACAGTCCTAAAAGAATAAAAAAATTTTAAACTACTTTAAAACACCCAGGTAATCTTGATGAAATCCCAGAAACAAGGAGATCCCCCTACGAGTCATAACGGTAGTAAAAAGAGAGGAAAAGAAACGCAGAAATATTTTAAAATATTTTAATAATACCTTTAAAAGCCACGTAAATGAGAAAGAAAAATGATCCCTATACATGTCCGAACTTTAGTGAAAAGAGATAGAAGGGTACTTTAAAAAAGAAAAAAAAAAAAGGGGAGACAAAATATTTTTATTTTTATGTTTATTTTTTTTTTTTTGCTTTGCTAGCTTTAAGAAAATTTTAAGCGCAAACTCAGAGTCTCCCTTAAATATAGTGTTGAGTAAGTGCCATTGATAAAGTGTATGATGTGAACTAAGACTAATAAGTTATTTTCTGCTTAAATAATATTAGTGTTTTGTTTTAGCATTCTTATTATTTGAATTATGATTTAATCCTTAGATTCATTGAGTTTTTATGTTAAATGGTCTCTGAATAATAATATAATATGAAAGTAACACATGCTTTGTTCCAGGAGTAGTTTTAAGGCTTAATTTTAAGACAAATCAATGCCCCTAATAATGATAGGAATAGAACTTATGACGATAGGGTCTCTTATAGAAATTACGGTTGATGTTATAAGTCTATTGCATTTTACCTGTTCATACATGCTAATACTCTACTTAATTGTTTGCTAATGTTCTAAATGAGTCATAATCCTACTGTAATTAACTCAATTTTGTCTTTTAAAGAAACGAGAGAAGTAGATGAATTAATGTTTTGATTTAAACTGACTTTTTGATCTTAATTAATGCTTAATATTAGTTTCACGCTGGAATTATGTTGTTTAAATATAAGAATATGTTTGTATTTCAGATTTCCAACAATGAAATAGACCCTGCATGCTCTAGTTGTCTGTAAAGGTACTCTCTATATCAGGGGTGTGCAACCTTTTTTCCAAAAGGGCCACTAGTCACGACTCTGTTGGTATGGAGGGCCACATAACCTTACTATTTCATGCTATTTACTACGATCGAAGACATTTTATGTGAGATTATACTAATAAAGATAGATAATTAGTTTGTTACTGATTTTATTTAAATTGGGATTTCAAAAATAAGAATTGTCTGAAACAAAAGTATTTTCCTTACTATAAATGAGCAAATGAAAGGCTACCGTACCTTATTATTATAATGTACAAACATAAATAATTACTTATTATTGGTTAACTGGGATCATTAACATAAGAATTATCAAACACAGATATTTTCCTAATCATTAATGAGCAAATGAAAGGCTACCCTAGTGAGATGGTTCATGTTGCATTTGGGACACCAACTCATCAATATCAGGCTGTATGGATGATGTGGCTACACGCAGGGTACATTCCAAATGTTCATCAGTAAGTAAAGACCTATGCTTGTTTTTAACTAGATTCATTTTTGAAAAAAGCTGCTCACATACATATGTGCTACCAAACACTGCCATCATTTTCCTTGCATGAGCCCAGAGTTTTGGATACACTGTTACTGATACATGCTTCTTATAAAACTGGTATACTGAACTATCATCAAACTTCTTTCTTAGTTCATCATTGCACTGTAGTTCAATTATTTCCATCTGTATGTCCTTGGGAATTGCTGTCACATCCACAGAAAAAGGAGAAGCAAAGACTTCAATGGCTTGTGAATGTTTTTTGAGGTCACCAAATCTTTCTGAAAATTCCTCTCGTAAGACTGCCAATTTGTCACCATACTTCTGATACTGAGGGTTGCTAGTGTCATGGTTTTTCAGTGTAGGAAAGTGGGCTGGGTTTTGGTTTCTGATTTGTGACTCCCACAGACGCAATTTTATCTGGAAGCCTTTGATCAGTGAGAACATCTCATTTATTAGTTGATCTTTTCCTTGAAGTCTAACATTCAGTGCACTAAGATGATCAGTTATATCTACTAAAAATGCTAAATCACATCTCCATTCCTTATCTCTCAATTCAGGGATAGTATTACCTTTCCTATCTAAGAACAGCGCAATTTCTTCCAAAAGGTCATATGCTCTCTGCAACATTCCTGCTTTGCTTAGCCACCTTACCTCACAAAAATACTTCACATCACTGTACTCTGCATCAATGTCTGCCATTAATTGCTGAAACTCGCGGTGATTTAGACGTCTTGACCTAATGAAATTGACAGCTTTCACGAGAATATTAGTCACATGCTGAAAGTTTATTGTCTTCGCACATAAAGCTTCCTGGTGTATGATACAATGCAGGACAATAAGTGAACCGAAGTCAATATATTGAGACCCCATTCTAGTCTTCAGTAATCCAATAACCCCATTTCTCTGACCAGACATCGCAGGCGCACCATCTGTTGTAATGGAAACTAAATTAGTGTAGTCCAGTCCAAACCTTGCCAATGCTTTTTCCAATTCATCAAAAATAGATTGTCCTGTTGTGGTCCCCTTCATGCTTTGTAGTAAAGCCATTTCCTCTGTAATATTATAGTCATTGTCAACTCCCCTAATATACACAGCCAGTTGTGCAGTGTCTGCGGTGTCACAACTCTCATCAAGAGCAACAGAGTATGAAGAAAAAGCACTAACTCGCTTGGCAATTGTACTTTCAATATTCCCTGAAAGACTGTCTATTCTTCTAGCAACAATATATCTTGAAAGGCTTATGTTTTCAACTAGTTTCTTTTTGTCAGGAAACATATTGTCTGAGGCTACACACAAACATTCTTTAACTACCTCACCATCAGAATAGGGCTTGAGTCTTTTTGCAAGGATTTGACTAATCAAAAAGCTTGTTTTGAGAGATGCATCATATTCCTTAAGTTTCTTTGTAAACACTGACTGTTGTCCTTTCAGAGATTTCTGCAAGAATGATATTTTTTCTTTGCGTGCTTCACCTGTCATATTTTCATACTCTTTGTGCTTTGTGATGTAGTGTCTTTTGATGTTATATTCTTTTAAAACAGAAATGGTTTCATGGCACATAAGGCACAATGCTTTCCCCCCTGATTGTATGCATAAATATTGTTCAGTCCATTTCTCTTGAAAACTCCGGTTTTCATCTGAAATCTTGCGTTTTTTACTCGTAGAAGCCATTAGTAGTGCAATAAGATCTCTCCTGCTGATCAAAATATATAATAGGAAAAAATCAACTTTAAATTAAAGACTAACTCTAATTAAGTTGTTTATGTTGCAGTTTTGTGGTTGGCTTTAAAAAACTTGCAAGTAAAACATTTTGAGAATTATATATTTCTGCTGAAAATGTGGTATTAATTATATTGCAATCTATTACCTTTTTCTTAATTAAAGGCTTTAATTAAGAATAATGTAATAGATTGCAATATAATTAGTACCAAATTTCAGTAGAAATATATAATTCTCAAAATGTTTTGCCTGCAAGTTTTCTAAAGCCAATCACAAAACTGCAACATAAACAACTTAGAGTTAGACTTAGAATACCGGTTATCACAAATCAACCACAACAAATGAAGCACATTGATTTCACCACTTGAGTCTGAGATAAACTGAGAACTATATTAATTCCTGTACGGCTGTACTGCAAAGCATAGCAGAGAGTGTAAAAAGTGTAAACATCCAACCTTAAAAATAATGAACGTTTCGGTGTTTACAATGATCTTAAAAGGGGTTACTGATAACGATGACCCCTCGTACCATTGGTTATTGAGGAAGGGTTGTTGATGAAAACACAAAAGAGAGAGAGAGAGAGATTGAGAAAAAGTTGTAGGAATATTCAGTTCGAGGCTCTCTCTCTCTCTCTCTCTCTCTCTCTCTCTCTCTCTCTCTCTCTCTTCTCTCTCTCTCTCTCTCTCTCTGAGGGCCGCACTATAGCTTATTTATTTTTAGGAGAAAGGGCCGCAATGAAAGCCTTTGAGGGCCGCATGCGGCCCTTGGGCCGCAGGTTGCACACCCCTGCTCTATATGTTATGTTTGTGTAATTTGTATAGGAATTCTTAGAAAATAGCTTAAATAATTCGGCCCCATTTCTATTGTAAACTAATGTTAGCTAGGATATGTCCAAGAGCTCCCGGAAAATTAGCCCATGTTTCGACTGAAATAAGAGATATTTCAGTTTTGGTTGGGAGGGATGTCGTATGACTTCCGCCATGCTGAAGCCAGAATCTGAAACTTGTAACAGATCTTGAGCGGAAACGGTTAGCGAGGGCACGGATATTTTATTACAATGTTTGTAGAAAGTGCCAAGGAAATATATGACCGGAACCGTGAGACTTAGGACCTGGCATCGAGAAGGGCAAGAAAGGACAGGAAGTTAGCCATTTCCTAAACCACAAGAAAACATAAACTTGTGTTTCGTACGCAGGAACCTGCCCAGGAGAGATGCCCAATAACTCCTCCCCGGAAGTAGGCGGGATTCCACTTTGAACCTGGCGCTGATTAGCTGGACTAGATCTGACTGATTTCATTGGAGAATTGGATGTTAAGCCACGCCCTGCCCCTGGGGGTATTTAAAGAGCCACCCAGGGCAGGGACAGTTAGTTAGAAGCTTGCCAGGGGCACGAATAGATCATAGATTGTGATAGCCATAGGGTGGGGGCATTGGGGCATTGAGGCGTCGGATGTGTTGTACTCTAGAATAAATATAAGTAAAGGAACTACTGCTTGTCCATTCTTACCTTGTACCCATCAGGTACTAATATTCATTACCTTGTAACCACGCTACCATAATTATAAACATATATACGTAGGAGGAAAAGCCCTACGTCAGTGGTGTCATTAGATGGGATAAACAAAACTAATAGGACAGTGGTGACGCTTGGTGAGATAATAATAAAACCTCCACGTCAGTAGTGACAAGCGGTGAGATAACCCAGTCATCTTACAAAGTGTGAGTTCAAGTGGAGGTCCAAAAGTCCCCACGTCACTCATCTCACATCGATAAGGATTTGCCTGTTCCGCAGCTTTAAAAAAAATATAACACACACACACACACACACACACACACACACACACACATATATATATATATATATATATTTTTTTATTTATTTTTTTTTTCCAGCTGTATATTATCCGAAATAAGAGACTCGAATCAACTTGATTTTTATGTTTAATGTTTTAAAAATTATCTTTTAGATCAAGCAGAAACTATCAACTAACGGCTTGCACACATCCACATGCTCGCATAAAAGCAGAATACGTGCATGAAAAGTGCGCAGATGCGTCATAGGTGATTTGTAATGCTAATATATCTCCATTCCATTTCGACACAAAACCCATCATGAAGTCAATTTTACCCCATGAGGGCTTTCCAATAGGTCTCGCTGCCTCTTTGATTTCTTCCAAGAGAGTACAAAATATTTCCCGTATGTAGGCTCACTCTCTTTGTATAGAACCTCCTGAGGCATAGGCCTATCAAAATGTTTTTTTACAGACCCTTGCCACAGGTAAGTGATCAAAAATTACTGGTTTCACGTCAGGACTATACCATTAAGTGTCATGCTCTACAGACCTGAATATATATATATATATATATATATATATATATATATATATATATATATATATATATATATATATATATATATATATATATATATATATATATATATATATATATATATATATATATATATATATATATATATATATATATATATATATATATATATATATATATATATATATATATATATATATATATATATATATATATATATATATATTATATATATATATATATATATATATATATATATATATATATATATATATATATATATATATATATATATATATATATATATATATATATATATATATATATATATACCAGTTAAACTTAATATTAGGTTCATAATGAACTACCTTCACACTAGCAAAATAGAGTCAGCCATTATCGGGTTCAGCCAAGGTCTAAGATACTGGCATTATACCTAATCTGAAAATGATAATGGCTCTTTTCTAATAACCTACTTTATACATCAAAGGCCTAACGATAAGTCTGTCCAAAACCCCTTCTCAATGCTGTCAACCTAGGTCTATATCACTAGCGCCCAGCTGTTAATCATATAACCTCCTTGTACATATGGCAGTCCAATTAGCTCTGTCAATAGGTATGCATCGAATTATTTTAATATTGATAAAATTGCCATTTTTTCAGTCTCTGCAAATGGCTTCCATGGCCTATAAAACCCACATTGTAGGCCAGTGATTCCCAACCGGGGTGCCGAGGCACCCTGGGGTACCCAGAGATGGGTTATGGGTGCCGCAGAATTTGGAATTGATGAAGTATATGGACTTAAAAAAGTTACTGCATAGACTTTTAAACTTAAAAACCTGGTAGCGGTGGTTGTTAGAAATGGAAGCAGTGGAGCTGCCACGTGTGTGCCATATGGCATTTTGCAGTCTTCATTTTCTTATGTTAAGATGAAACCCTTATCCTCGGAGAGGCATGGGGAGTTGGGGACTTGTCAGACAAGGATCACCAATCCCCCCATCCTTTTAAATCTGCACGACAGTGATGAACTGTTGTATTATAAATACCTGACAGCGTTCTATGGTGATGGCGACAATCTTTTTGCCACCTAGTAGTGGATTAAAGCTTTGCGTAATACGGACACTAAGGCAGTTGAATCCAATGAGAGTCGATATCAACACTGCTAAGTCATGACATGCAGTAGTCAACGTCCAGGTGTCGTCCAAACCATACTGAAAGCACTGCACCTTATTCAGGCACCAATCACCCAATTCCAGGTTGTAGCAGGCTATTCAAGGAGTCATTTGTTGTTGTTCATTCTTACTTAAAGGTACTAATTTTATCATTCTTTCTCTTCAATTTCAAATTGTTATCAAGGGTACCCTAAAATTCCAATCGGCCTCACAAGGGTGCTTTGATTCTAAAAAGGTTGGGAATTCTTAATGTAGGCCATAAGCCTACCCTCATGCGCCTGTATAGGCCTTACCCTCCTACCATGACGTTTCTCATGGTTCAAAAAGTAATGAAATGTAGGGCCATTCATCTTCGACCCAAGTATTTCTTCTGCCCACCTTCCGCTTAGGCCTAAGGGAAGGAAAGTGTATTATGCCGCCTACAAAAATCTGTATCTATTAACATGGAAAGCAGCAAATGTTTCCTGTAAACCCACTCACCATTGTTATTGGACGTGCTGTGTAATGTATTAGGAAAGGGAAGAACGAAAACAAAAAAATATTTTTCTATGTAAATGAGGTATGATTTGAAGTAACGGACGAAAATAAAGTTGTTTTCGTTATAAGTATTCAGAGAGATTTCTGTTAATGCCATGAATCTAAATTTATGTTTCGGAAAAACATATAACTCCAAAAGGAAAATCATATATATATATATATATATATATATATATATATATATATATATATATATATATATATATATATATATATATATATATATATATATATGAAGTCTATCCTTGTGAGGTGTTAAGTGGCCATGGCCTCCAATGCTCATTCTATCTACTTCTC
>JAXCGZ010002354.1:17500-32500 GCA_037179515.1 Halocaridina rubra | reverse complement strand
TAATAATCAAATAAACACAATAATGCACACACACACACACACACACACACACACACACACACACACACACACACACACACATATATATATATATATATATATATATATATATATATATATATATATATATATATATATATATATATATATATATATATATTATCTACCTTGGCTGTTTCCCCCTTTAATTGGGGGGTAGCCGACATCAAAAACAAGAAAGCAATAAGGGGATTACTTTGCTCTATAGGCAATGACGAGGGAGCTAGCGACCGTTCAGATGGCACTGTTGGAGTGCCACAGCCCATCCTCAAGGCTCTTCCACATCCTGTGTTGCTTCACAACTGCCAACTCCCCTACTGCCCCTACCAGAGGGCTACCTCTGTAAGATGCGCCCCATGGTAACAGTAGCTGCCCATCAGAGCTGCGTCACAATCGCTCGTCACTCATTCTTATTCCTAGCACGCTCACTTGCTTCTCTCACATCCATCCTCCTATCATTCAGTGCTCTCCTTACTCCATCCATCCACCCAAACCTAGGCCTCCCTCTAGCATTTCTCCCATCAACTCCCACATTCATCACCTTTTTCAGCAGTCTTTCATCATCCATCCTTTCCACATGGCCAAACCATCTCAAAACATTCATATCTACTTTGGCTGCAATTTCTCTCCTCACACCCGCTCTTGCTCTCACCACTTCATTCCTAACCTTATCCAGCCGAGATACACCAGTCATACTCCTCAGGCATTTCATCTCAAACACATTTAGTTTCCGTCTCTCACTTACTTTCGTACCCCATAACTCTGATCCACACATCACAGTTGGCACAACAACTTTCTCATACAAAATTTTCTTTACATTCATTTCCAACCCTCTATTCTTCATCACTCCTTTCAATGCACCCAACACTTTACATCCTTCATTCACTCTGTGACACACATCTGCTTCCACTCCATCATTTGCAGCTATAACCGAGCCTATATACTTAAACTGATCAACTTCCTCAAGTTTCTCTCCATTCAACATAACATTCAATCCATCACCATCCTCATTTCTTGTACACCTCATAACTTTAATCTTTCCCACATTCATTCACAACTTCCTTCTCTCACACACCATTCCAAATTCTGACACTAACTGACACAGCTTCTCCTCTGAATCTGCCACCACCACGGTATCATCTGCAAACAGCAACTGATTCACTTCCCACTCGTTATCATCCCCATCTACCATTTCAAACCTAGACCACGCACTCGCTCATTCACCTCTCTTTAGACTCCATCAATATACAAATTGAACAGCAAAAGGGATAGAAAGGATACAAAAAGACTTGGGAAAGCAGATTTTTTTCGTACATTCCATCTTTAGGCTGTGCTATAAAGTAGAACAACCTCAATATGTAATATATGAATGTATTTGCTGTTACAACTCTTTCCTGACTGTTTCATGTGGATGTCTGGATACATCTTGCACAGTTTTTGTTCAAATTATATATATATATATATATATATATATATATATATATATATATATATATATATATATATATATATATATATATATCGATCTATCTATCTATCTATCTATCTATCTATCTATCTATCTATCTATCTATCTATCTATATATATATATATATATATATATATATATATATATATATATATATATATATATATATATATATAAATATATATATATATATATATATATATATATATATATATATATATATATATATATATATATATATAATTGTGTGTGTGTGGTATGGTCGATCACCACTTGATACCCGTTGAATGTTTCGAAATCAAAGACTGATTTCTTGGAAGGGTGGCACTGACTTATTGTATCTTAAAACAGCAGATTTCTTGCCCCAGTGCCCCTTTCTCTGCTCCGCTTTATTCTTGCTGCTATTAAGTCTAAAAGGGAACTCAACTCTAAGCTATCATCCTTACCAAGAGCAGAATTTAAATACAAAAAATGAGGCAGAGACTGGAGGCTATCTCTAACTATTCCTAACCATTTACCTAGCACCTAAGACAATCTCCTGGCAACCATTGGTCTACCATACAAATATGGTGAACGCCCAGATCATCTAGCGAGGGAGCAGTCTGTTGTGACACTGGATTCCTTGCAAGTTTAGGCTTAACTTCAATTAGATCACCTGGTGAATTACGTCTCAGGCTTAGCGTAACATATCAACTCTAGACACCAATATCCGAGATATGAGGCGTCAGAACCACACCACGTGGTGGCTGTTTTCACGTGGTAGGGATATCACAAATAAGCTGGAGTATAGATGTTACATAAAATTAGCTGGGTAATCAGATAGATGTTAATAGATAGATATATAGATGCGACATGTGTTCGTGTGTGTGTGTGCGAATTTTGGCAGCAAATTTCCTATTAAACACATTATGTTGAATATGTCCGCTGTGTTTGCATTTGCAATTTCCTTATATAATTTTTCCTTACTTTCTTACTATTACTCTTTCATTAACGTTGAGATTATTATTACTTTAAGGGGAATATATGTTTTTGTATATGTGTGTGTATATATGTATATATATATATATATATATATATATATATATATATATATATATATATATATATATATATATATATATATATATATATATATATATATAATATATATATATATACTTTAAATGTGAGTATTCTGCATGCAAGTAAACAATGAAAAAATATAATGCCTCTTGGTTGTACAAAAAATATATAATCAATCAATGCTACAGTATTAATTACCCTTTTCTTCTTTTTAGTGACAAGTATCAGAATACTACTACTATTACGCCTACTACTATTACTACCACTACTACTATTTTAATTTTGTTTATTTACTAATGTCTAACCAAAGAAATCAATCGGAAAATGTTAATTGGAATGGTTTCTCAAGCCAGGACATGATACTGGAATGTGGAATGAGACAGGGGGGCATTTTATCCCTTTTTATTCAAATTTTACATAGATTCAGTAATCAGTGCAACTGCTTCCATCAACGTTGGCTGTACTAAAGGCTTGATAAGACTTCATATTACTGCATATGCAGATGGCATTGTTGTGAGTCAGAGTCAGAACTGGAGTTCCTTCATATCACGATGTGCAGATTATTCAGTAAGAGTAGACTTAAAATTCACATGGCCAAAACTAAATGTTTGTTTTTCAGCAGGACTTTTCAGTAGAATAGGCCTCCAAATGTCAAACTTAGGGATGACTTTTTAGAGGTAGTTGACCATTATAAATATTTTGGACATGTTGTTGAGAGTACCTTACATAATTAAAAAGGATGTAGAACTTCGACTGAACAAATTTTACTCAAGTGTCTTTCCTGTTCTAAGAAACTTCTCACATTGTAACACTGAGGTACTTTTAATTCTTATTCAAATTGTATTGTGTGCCAGTATATTGTATATGCCGTTGGAATTATAGATACTTTCAGGAGGTCAGTGTTCAAAACATTTGGAGTGACATGCAATCATATTCTTAAAAGAATAATTGAAGTTTCTACATTTCCAAGTAATCATATCGTTGCTGACATATGTCAGCGATTTCTTCTTAAACATTACAATGCTTTACTTCAAGTTAAGTACATTAAAAGCTTCATTATTCAGTTAGAAGCATCATAAAACTGAAGTTCTATTTATCTATATACATAAGACATTTTCCCCTTATAAGGGGAGTGGCTGAGTCAAGACTCAGTACTATGAGATCCGTTCCTAAAGAGTGGATACTACGCTTAAGCAGTGGAACGACTCTTTGAAAGTGACTATAATGTGGATATTTGGAAATTTGATATTATGACTTTAGATGCACGAGTATCCTGGGTGCAAAAACATAAACCTAGAAGAGGACAAAGTGCCTTTTCTCTGGATTGTAAAAGCTGGTCATGGTGATTAATTATTACATGTAGAATAGCTTCCTTTTTATGTTATTCTCATGATTACGTTACTAATATTGTAGGATTTTTTTTAATCTCATTTATGATGCATATTATTACACATTTACACTATAAAATCTCTTACTGACTCACTAGACATTAACTCCTTTGTTAGTATGTATGTTTGCAAGAAATGAAGACACTGAATTGAATTGAAATTAACTGATTATCATCATCATCATTAATTCGAATATATATACACAACAAGGCAAAACTGTGATTAATATTACTTTAATACAAATAGAAAAGAAAGTAAAAAAAAAATGCTGCTTTACTTTATTAAGACATACCATCTTACTCACATGACAAATCACTGACCAAAATGAGTCATCAAGGTACATTCCACCTGATCCGATGCTATCACCACCAAATGGGGATAGAAAGCAAAGCGCCAACGGCAACCAAGTTTTCTATCACCAACGCACATTTTCGCCAAGTCATACTTAGCCTATAGGTACTTGTGATGAAATCTTGCTTTTTTTTTTATTCCTTACTTTACTGAAGGAGCTGAGAGGAGTGGTTGAGGTGAGTGTGGGTCGTGGTGAATGCGCGTTTCTTGGCTCGGCCAACCCCCTTATAAGGGGGAATGATGCATGTGCATATGATATATAACTTTACTGAAGACGATTTTCGATCAAGGAAAAACGAATCAAAGTCGGGTCAGAAACAGCAAACAAAGAAAAAGTCCTCTTAAACAGAGGTCGTTGGTAACGGTCCACTTCCTGTAGGGGCTTACATAACACCAAGGAGGAACCCAGCAACAACGAAGCACTAGCGACTGCATAGAGTTTTACTGCATAACTCATTCCTACATCTAGACATAACACGTTTCACTTTACGACTTTGTTACCAATATTCTACACATATACAGCTACTATGTACAAACAGCTGTTATCACGTGGGAGACATTAGGTTTGGTCAATGAGGTTTTCTTCCTTCACCAGTGTTTTATATCCCAGTGTTCCTTCCTGCGCTCTGATGAGCGAGCTAGTAAATTTCATAGCTTTTCTTTTCTTTTTTCGGCTTTATTCAATTATCATATACATGCAGAAAAACTTATGCTGTTATGCATGTACAACTAGAAAAAAGTATATTAAATCCACTTAGAGTACAAACGTCTAAATTTACTTTAAGCAGCTCTATAAAATTTTGCTCTGTGAACTTAGCATGAAAATTTCTATCATACCTATGCAAATAAAGATAATATTACAAAACCTCTGACCTTAGCGCTGTTATCTATCTATCTATCTATCTATCTATCTATCTATCTATCTATCTATCTATATATATATATATATATATATATATATATATATATATATATATATATATATATATACATATATTCCAAGTTAATCTCAGTATATGTGTGTTCACAGAGGTCACAAACAAAGCCATCGATTTTGTAATTAAGTTGTCGACAGCGATTACCATTACAATAACATATTGCGTCACACTGCAATGCATGTGCAGTGTTGAAGTCGTAAATCACATTTCGCGGTTTTTATGATTACGCGCGAAAAAAAAAAAAGGTTATGTTGAGTGTGCCCGAGCGCTTTCACTATATTTGTCGCGACACTAAGAAATTATTAACTCCAGTTTTCTTCCACATATATATCGGCAAGTTTTCCCGTGTTCATATAGTGTCGCTGCTTTTCTTTTCGTGACCTAGTGTCGAAGACTGTGAATAGGAAATCAATCTCGAGAATATCAAGTGACATTTTCCAGATGCCGTGACCCATGGTCAAGAAGTTCCGGAAAAGCTATCACGAAGCCGTGACCCAAGGATCGAACCAAGGGTCAAACCCCAGAAGTCCCTCCCCTCTGTTTAGCCAGAAACCAATACGAATATGTGTGTATGTTTTGGGCACTGACCTTGTAAGCCAAATTCAAATTCAAATGGTCTAGGCATATACAGAAGGGCCTCCCACCTACGCCTCCTTTTTATTTCTCACAGCTTGACAGAGGTGTGGGAGGTATAAATAAAGTAGTAGTAGTAGTATTACATCATTCTTGGTAGAAGTTCAGGGCAGAGTCATCATGGCTGTCATAGGCCGAGAACTGTAATATGTAGACAAACACTAGACTTTGTGTTTATCAGCTGTTTTTGAACGAAGAAACCTAAATTAACACCTCGTCAGTTCTCCCAAGACTATGAGTTTTATTTAAACTCCAGCATATATATAAGTAAAGGATGAAGAAGTAACAGAAGAGGATAAAAATAATCTAAGACAATATCTCATAAACATGACCTAAATAATTTTTTCAAGGTATAACCTCGGGTCATCTGTAATGGCAGCATGGTATTCAAGCTGTGAAATTGCTGTAAGAATGTCGAATAATAGGAGGAAAAAATAAGTGAGAGAAAGAAGGATCGGATTTATATATATAATGGAGAACAGATACCTAAATATCTCAGTGCTTTGTCATTATAACACATACCTCACGTGCGTATTTAAACCAAGATACAAATATGGAATGATCGCAGTTTTTAATGATTATCATATTAAACAACGCCAATGCGCATTAAACTGTCAGTTCTGTTCTGATTGTAAATGCTGGCAACAAAAGCCAATTATGAAAGCAACGTGAAAGGGTCAAAACCAGGTGACACTAATGCCCACCTGTAGATCATGAGTTCATATATCTTTTATAAGCTATTACAATTAGATTCATGATACAGAGATGCATCATATCCAGAGAACTGCAACGAATTTATTATTTCAAGAAAATAGCTGCAAAGAGGTCCCGTGGCTGCTAAATATATTTTATTATTGAATGCTCTTTCAAAAGCTGATACAATTTTGAAAAAAAGGGAACGAAATTATCAGAATATTCTCATTTTAAAAACTGATAGTAAAAAAATCATAAGACTGCAAATATACATGTGCGAAAACAATAAGTAGTTTATGTTAATATATCCATTGTTTTACTCACAGAGTAAAAAGTCTTGACATAAATACTTGCAAAATGGTTCCATTTTTTATGGCGTAATTTGGGTTAGTTTGGGACGAATTAAGAAAAATCTGATAGAAAAGTAAATAAAATCTGGCACTGGCAAATCTCTTTGGCACCCACGTGTTGGTTGCTTAACTCTGAGACTTACTCCTCATTCTTTTTCTTCCTTTACACGTGATACAAAGAACAAAGAAATAACTACGTAAAGACCAGTGAGCATAACATGAAAATGATCGATCAGCTGCTGAGCTATTTATATTATAATCCATAAATGTCCTAACCACACATTAACTAACTGAAAAACTACATTTATTATTTTGGTTATACTGTTTTTATATCTGGTGAAGGAAATAATAATTTTATATAAAAAGGTTAAGGCAATATAAATAATGCAGTACCGACAGTTTAGAATATAGATATAAATTCTCACTAATATAAAATGGAATATGCAAATATTATATTATAGGATCATTTCCAAAAGAGGGTGAAATTAACATAAGTGAGGATAAACAAATATCAACATATTAATGTGAGGACAAACAAAATTAAATAATATTCACAAATATAAATTGGTGATTGTACATATACTACCAGAAATATATGTTGAGGACTCCACGGATACATTAAGATAAATATATCCGTGTTGAGGTATAAGTAATACTTAAAATGTAGGATTTCCAAAAGCAACAAAAAATGTTGAGTGACACATGCAAAGAGCTATAACAGAAGAGTTTCGGGGAAGAATAAGAAAGTTAAGGACATTAGGTTATAACAGTCTTATGATTAAGAAAAAAATAATAATAATAATAATTGAGAGCGGACGCAAGATTCATTCTGGGTATTTTAAAAGCACGTACATGAAGTTTGTTTCAAGCTAAGCTAAGCTCAGCTTACAATTTATTTCAACAAGCAAGACAAACCGCACCTGCTCATGCCACATTCTAAAACTCCATATCTCATGTTACTTAATGCCACTAAGGAATGTTATGCCAATAAATCAAAGGAAACAGAAACAATTTAATTAATTAGTTTAAATTTCACGGTTTTTAATTTCCGAGCATATAGACACCAGGCTGCTATTAAGAAAATTCTTTTGTCTATATCCCCATACTGAAAATATATCAACCAAACCAACATTTACTGGACGGTATGGGTAACCAATCACTCATACCTTCAGGATTGATGAGAAATTACGCTACAGCTTAAATAAGTTTAATTTCCATCTAGTCTGTGAGTACTTACCAGTAGCTAAGTATTAATCCACAACATTTTTTATTTTAAAGTTTCCAGTGATAGCTTTAGGAGTACAAGTCTTTACGACAAGTGTCAAAATTTTGAAAGAAACGGAGAATTGGACAGCAAGGTTTGCTGAAACCATGACAATAGTGACGATAAGAGTCATAATTACGATGGAATTTTATATGTTTAGGCCTCTGTTTCAGGTAGCAATCCCTATAATATAATTCAGGACCATCACACACACACACACACACACACACACACACACACACACACACACACACACACACACACACACACACACACACAGATATATATATATATATATATATATATATATATATATATATATATATATATATATATATATATATATATATATATTATATTATAATATATATACATATATATATATATATATATATATATATATATATATATATATATATATATATATATATATATATATATATATATACATATAAACCCCTGAGGGAGGGGGGTAAGAATACTTCCTCCATGTTCCCCTGCGTGTCGCAAAAATCGACTAAATGGGGCGGAGCGACGGGGCTGGGAATCCCCACCTCTGTATTTAATTCCCACTAAAAGGCAAAGTATTGTCTTTGACTCAGCCACCCTCCTTATGAGGGGGAATATGGCTTTGGTATATATATATATATATATATATATATATATATATATATATATATATATATATATATATATATATATATATATATATATATATATATATATATAAACACGGATGCGATTATGCAAATGTTCATGGAATCAGTCACAAATGAATTGATTAGTAGTATTTCCCAGAAATCTAGAATACAGAAGTTGAAACTACAAGTTTTTGGATTATTCCTAGTAACTAAGAGAAGATTTGCTCAAAAGAGAAAGTTAATGATGTGTCTTGCAGCGCAAATGAAGATAAATGAAGTATTCTTTTTATTTTTTTTTTTAATTTAATAAGTACAGTATTGCATTCATGTAAAGATGGCGTAGGATAAAATGGTGCTACTTCAATATGTGATCTCCACGGTGAATGTGATCTAATTAATCATGAATCTTCTATAGTGTGTGATCTGCTTATACATGAGTATTCCGTATACATAACTACAATATAAACGGATCTGTATCGAATTTTGTTTAGAACAAGATTAACAAGACAATATAAAAAAGTAAATGAGAAAAAAATATTGAAAACTGATATTAAGTCTTATTATTGCCTGAAAACATTTTAAATATCATTGAGAAAAGGTACAAATATCTTTGGGGAATTTGATCTCATAATATTCCAGCAAATAAAATTTTGATCCGATCAGAAGGTTTTTATTGGTACAACTTTAACTTTCTTTAGAATGCCTATTTGATGCACTGCGTAGGCTAGGTTAGGTTAGGTTTCGTTTTTAGAGCGGCGTAGTAGTAACTGGTGAGTTAAGAGTAGTGGGCTCTCGGTATCATTAAAGGCGATTATCAGCAACTCGAGAGGTAAATATTACTGGAGATAATTACCTACTCAAGACAATATCTTCAGAATATGACCACAGAGTTGATCACATTCTTAAATGTAGGTCACATATCTGAGAGGGCTAGTGCTTTGTAGATCACATATTGAAGAAGCAACGATAAAAAAAAATATTTAGAAATTTCAAGGAGTTATTGATTCAGATTTCTATTCATTTATTAAGACACTCCATAAACCAGTCCCAAACAAGTACTTCCGGTCTGCTCTTTCAAGCTTTGTAATTTGTGAAGCCCAAAAGTGAATGTGTCGTCAGACGATATTCATATGTACGTTACTCAATAATCACTTGATTGGATTAATGGAAGGTGTGTTTGAGGTCAACGAAATATATATATATATATATATATATATATATATATATATATATATATATATATATATATATATATACATACATACATATATATATATATATATATATATATATATATATATATATATATATATATATATATATATATATATATATATATATATATATATATATATATACACGCACACAAGCACCCCCCACCCCCCATATATATATATATATATATATATATATATATATATATATATATATATATATATATATATATATATATATATATATATATATGTATATATATATATATATATATATATATATATATATATATATATGTATATATATATATATATATATATATATATATATATATATATATATATATATATATATATATATATATATATATATATATATATGACAAAAATAATTTATAAGTATTGCCAATTCGAAGATAAAACAATACCACCCATAATTAAAGAAAAACAAATATAAACAAAGGTGTTATCTCACGCCTTTTCCTAAACCATATTTAGACATCAAATAAAAAATAAATATCCAACTTTCACTATAAGAATTTTGCTTTGTTCATGTGGTGCTCTTGCCATTCTCCCCACTAGTTTTTTTTTTTTTATTATTATTATTATTATTATTTTTTTTTTTTTTGTAAATCAAAACTTAGGTCCTGTGGAATAAAAGTCCGCGTCTTTGTGCGCAAAAGTGCAGAAGCATTAAGATATGGACATGTTTTCTACAAGACTCATGGCTTTTTATTTTTCCCCTCACATACATTATATTATTGTGACCGGTTGTACGTCTTGCACTTCCTTCTCTACTAAGGGCTAGGACGGTGCCTTCTTGCAAAGGACTTTGGTTTTGGCAAGTTCTCCTGTCTCTGTCTAGAGACAGGGATACTTAAAATATACAAGTGAGAAAGTGCCTGAAAGACAGCGATAATTTCTTAAGTTTATTAATACGAGTAAACTTCTACACCCGAGGCTAGTAGGGTGAGCGGACCTTGCCCTCGGATAGGGCTGATACTCTACAGTTTGTACTGGCTGATCTACTCTCTTCTATTTTTTTTTTTTTTTTTTTTATAATTCTCCACCCAAGGATGGATGGAACGGGTCAGGGAGGAACCGTAGCTCTTCTAGATATTCCCTTTCTTTTATATAGTGCAACAATTTATCAGAGAGGCATCCTGCAAGGTGGTCAGGGAAACAGTACGTCCGCAGACGCAACATTAAGGCTGTTATTCGTGAAGCTACATTTACACAATTGTTATAACTATCAATTAGTAATATTACTACCTAGATGCAGGATAAAGTGTGCCCGTTACCCTGAGCGAATGCCCACCCTACTCTATATTATTATTATTCTATGTCCTATATGAAGTCACGAAATCGACTCCTTACTGATGATCAGCAGAAGCTCTCAGTGCCAAAACCTTTCGGGGGTAAGACGAGGACAGAATCACCACTCGTGTGTGAATTACTATCAACTCAGCAAACAAACAAAAAACAAACATTTATTTCCATTTTTGTACAATGGTTATTCTTCTATAATTAAATGTAACATAAAAGTAGACATGTAATTGAACTAATAAGTAAGAGGGTAATACATACAATTGAATTAAATGTAGCTTTTCTAGAAAATAATGATGCTGTAATAAAAATGTTAGCAATAATGTTAATAATAAAGTGGTAATAATAACACTCGATACAGTATCGTTGTTATCGGCATGATCACCTTATTTGTTTTCCTTACAATGAGAATAATTAGTTCTTAACTTAGAGAACAGAGAAGTCGATATCAGTTTACAAATAGAGAGCTTAGTGTTAAGGGAAATTGCATTAAATCATCAAGTTTAGTTTATGTGTGAGCAGCAACTATTTGTCCAAAAGAAAACTATATAGTTTGCCTTTGAAAGCTGTGAAGGAGGATGCATTTTTAAGATGCTCTGAAATATTGTTTCAGAGTGTTAAACCTTTAATAGTGATCATCTTTGAACCTGCTTCTGTGTTTGTTTACTGAATAAAGAGCTCACTGCTCTGTCTTGTGTTGGTTCCCCTTATATCCCTGACTGTTTTTAAATCAAATAGGATAATGATTTGGAACATTATCATCATGCACTCGAACTTATGCTATATTAAGAATACCCCTTCTGATGTTCTCCTGTTAATAAAATGAATAAAATAAACACACACACACACACACACACACACACACACACACACACACACACACACACATATATATATATATATATATATATATATATATATATATATATATATATATATATATATATATATATATATATATATGTATATATATACATATATATATATATATATATATATATATATATATATATATATATATATATATATATATATATATATAAACAGAGCAAAATAGGGTAAAGCAAAATGAAATGAAATTAGAAACAAATAAAAAGATCAGAGCAAGAGGTTTTTTTTCTAATAATAACATTTAGCGGAATCATATATATATATATATATATATATATATATATATATATATATATATATATATATATATATATATATATATATATATATATATTCATTTTATTTCCAACTTAACCAGGGAAAGACCAACGTCTTAATATATTACGGAATTGTTTCTAATTAAGAAAGATACTTTTATTCAAACTTCCAAAATTATTTTTATGGTAATTATTTTGTAAATTCCTTGAATTTACCTATTAAGTACTAGGCAGCCCAACACAGAACTATGAGCTTGCGACCAGCCGAGTCCCTTTTGAAAAAGTCATGATATCTTTCAGTCTTATCGAGGAAGTAGAGTGAAAATAGCGTTGACCTTTGTCATACCGGCGTGCATTGTCTCTTACCACAGGCAAGTCAGCAAGTTTAATGGCTGCATGGTAATGACGTGGTAAATCAATGGGGAACCAATATTATCAAGTGGTGAGACACCAGAATAGACAGTGACTAAGATTATCTCGCACCTCTGCTAAATAAATTATATATATATATATATATATATATATATATATATATATATATATATATATATATATATATATATATATATATATATATATATATATATATATATATATATATATACACACACACACACACACACACACACACACATATATATATATATATATATATATATATATATATATATATATATATATATATATATATATATATGTGTGTGTGTGTGATTACCTAATTGTGATTACCTAATTGTGTTTACGGGAAAGAGCCCAAAGCTCGTATCTTCCCGTCTCCTCATCGGTTCCATTTTTAGACTTAGTGATACTTATCATACCTGTCCTTAAAACTATGGATTGAGATAGCATTAACTACCTCCTCGCTTAGCCAATTCCAATTATCAACTACTCTTACACTGAAAAAGTATTTCCTTACATCCTGCAAACAAGTTTTCTTACGAAGCTTCAAACTATGACCTCTAGTTCTAGAGCCAGCCATATCGAAATATCGATCCCTATCCACTCTATCATAACCATGAAGGAATTTAAAGACTGTCACCATATCCCCCCTTACTCTTCTAGCTTCGAGTGATGGCAAGTCTAATTCCCTCAGCCTCTCATCATAACCGAGATTGCGTATTTCTGGCACCAGTTTCGTGGCATGTCTTTGAACTTTTTCAAGCTTAGCTATGTGCTTTTTCAAGTGTGGATTCCAAAAGGGGGCTGCATATTCGAGTTTTGGCCTCACATAGGTTACATAAATATTTCTGAACATTTCCTTGTCCATGTGCCTGAAGGCTACCCTTACATTTGATAAGAATGCATATGCTGCCCTTACTACGCCATTTATATGTATTTCTGGAGACAAATCTGCCAGTATGTTTACTCCTAGATCTCTCTCATTTTCTGTCTCTTGAAGTTGTACTCCAGCCACCGAGTAGTCAAGCTTGGGCCTTCTTGCACTTGTACCCATTCTCATTACCTTACATTTTGAGGTATTGAATTTCATTAGCCACTTTTCTGACCACTCATGCAGATTATTTAGATCCTCTTGAAGTTCTCTACCATTGTTCTCGTTTTTTACTTTCTTCACAATCTTTGCATCATCTGCAAACATATTCATGAATGAATTTACAGACTCTGGTAGGTCATTTACATATACAAGGAACAAAAGTGGCCTTAAAACTGAACCCTGTGGAACTCCACTACTAACTCTTCTCCATTCAGACACTGAGTGTCTTACTCTAACCCTCTGTTCCCTTCCTTCTAAGTAAGTTTTTATCCATTCCAAGACATTCCCACCTATTCTAGCCATTGATTGCAGCTTCCTAATAAGTCTCCCATGTGGAACAGTGTCAAACGCTTTCTGGAAGTCTAGGAATATGCAATCTGCCCAGCCCTCTCTTTCCTGTAAGATTTGGCTTACCTCATCATAAAATTCTAATAAGTTTGTTACTGTTGATCTTCCTTCTCTGAAGCCATGTTGCCTCACTGACAAAAAGTTGAAGGATTCCAAGTGAAGAGAGATATGTTTCCTTAGTAGTTTCTCCATAACTTTGCAAACTATGCTGGTCAAGGAAACTGGTCTATAGTTCAGAGCTGTATCCCTCCTTCCCTTTTTGAAGATAGGTATCACATTTGCTTGTTTCCAGCATCTTGGAATCTCCCCCGACTCCAGTGACTCCTTAAATATGATACTTAGTGCCACTGATATTGTGTTTGCGCATTTTTTAAGCACGTGAGGGGATATGTCATCAGGACCTGTAGCTTTATGAACATCTAAATCCATCAGCGCTTTGCATACCTCTGTGGCTGTAAGGTTGATGTTCTCTAATACCGGCCCTTGAGCTTCTATCACTGCAATCTGAGGGGGTGGGGTATTTTCTACTGTAAATACTGACTGAAACTCCTTGTTCAATTCTTTGCAGATCTCTTTGTCCGTCTCAGTGATGCTTCCATCCGCTCTCTTTAGCTTAAAACCTGTTCTTTTACCTTCAGTTTTCC
>JAXCGZ010002354.1:0-10000 GCA_037179515.1 Halocaridina rubra | reverse complement strand
TTAGGCTGCATTGTATTGTCACTAAAGTTTATAAATTGCAAAATTAACCGCTCGCCTTATATTACCCACATTTTCTGAATGGCAATTAATGAGTGCATATGTAAAACAAATATATATACTAAATTTCAATATATTTATGCATAAAAACATGTGGTAAGGGACTGCCAGAGTCGACTTACACTATAGGCCCAATCTTCTTGGGGGGGGGGGAGGAATCGTATTTTAAAAATACCTTCCTATGCTTCTGTCGTTAAACTGGTGTTATTTGGTATACTTCACTATGTGAAGGCTATTAATCGCTAGCCTAACCTAACTTAACCAGGTGAGGGTAGGTTAGGTTAGATTACAGAATGAGAGGTAGGGTATTTAATAGCAAGGTAAAACCTTACCACACAAATAAAAAATGGATTCAAATTTAGAAACATTAGCCTTCTATATAAAAGTTTACAGATTAATAATGATAAACAAAAGGAAGGAATGTTCTTACTACCATTATTTTTCTATCCAAAAACAGTTTGGAGTATTAATGGACACCAAGACGAAGAACAGCTCCAGTCCTCACTTCATACCACCATTTTTAACGTTTTTGGTGGCAAATAACTTGTCTTTCATTCCCCCTCCAGCTAAATATGTTTCGACTTCACACCAAATTTCACGTAAAAAAGTTGAAATACACAAACTCAAGTTCAGTGACATTATGACACAAATGAACTTTCATACCAGTCATACAAAACTAAATATTAACCACTAAATTCAAAACACAATTGTAAGTCCTGTGTCTCGGCAATATACTGTAACAACACAATAATCAGAAAGCAAAAACAGCAAAAATCTCAGTAATAATAATAATAATAATAATAATAATAATAATAATAATAATAATAATAATAATAATAATAATAATAATGCATTCAATGAGCTTTTCTATAAACTAAAAATTGATACATTACCTTCTCGCGACGCGCCCTTAAATCCTTAAATTATTGCTTAAAGCATCTTTCATACACGTTGAAAAAAATGAGATACAACTAAACACTGCAAATTAATATCTATAAGACCATTAAAACATGAAGATAGATTTCGGTGATTTTTCAAATAAGTCGACATTTTAAGAAAATTATTCAGTCATTGTGTGTTCGAGGGTAGACAGTGAGACAATTTGGTAAGTTAATATAATTTTATTTTTTATTTGTTTAATTTTCACATCATGTTGAAAGCATGAAAATGCCATTAAGTTATAAATTACGGATTCATATATATATTATTATTTGAGCAGTAATCTGTTTTAATGTGCCATGGTGCATGGTTCTTGAGAAAATTCGGTGATTTTAATATTTATTTACTTTGTAGTCGTCTCGTGTCAAGTGTTTGATGACACCGTTTGTTAATTCATTAATCACGGATATATGCAGCTTTTGTTATTAATCTTGCATTGTGGGGAAAAAAGTGGCGAGTGCAAGTGCAGCATCCGTTGATTTCAAGACAAGAGATGTGGGAAAGATAGCCTCACATTCATGAGTCTAAGATAAGCATAGATATCAGTAAATCACATTGACTTCATGTAATCCTTTGCCGAAAATATATAAATTTAATATATGTATTGTCCACATATATATTAAATAAGCTAAAGTAAATTATTTAAAAAAATATATAACCTATTTCTGTGCTAGGATATAGGACTAACCTCTAGTCGGTTTGCCTAAAGTTATTAAATGTTAGTTATAAATGCATACTTCACATATTTATTTATTTTTAAGTAATTACTTTGCAAGCCCTTCTAGCTGTGGACAAATCACAAGAAATATATACCATTAGGTTACACGCGTTAGTCACTCCTGGTAATGAAATGGCGATTCAAAATGGCTTTTAGAGACTTCAGATTTGTATTCATTGGTTCTGTATATTCACTTTACTTATTTGAAATGTGAAAGCAACTATTTAATGTTTTTTTTATACCATAAGTCAGTTTTAAATATTTCATATGAATATTATACGTCAAAAATAATAGATTCATTTTTGGAATTGTTCAGGAGCTCATTTATTGCTTAGTTGTGATGTGGGTACTAGCACGCTCCTAATAATAGCAATAATTTTACAAATTCCTATAAAATTTGTATATTACAAGAAGTTGTATACAAAACTTATAAACGAATGTATTTACTTACATTTTGACTTATAAAACCTTTGCTATTTACATACTTATATATCATATAAGCCAGCGTATATATATATATATATATATATATATATATATATATATATATATATATATATATATATATATATATATATATATATATATATAAAGGGTTTTAAATCAGTTTTAATGGAAGTGGAATAGCTCATCCTAATATTTTTGTAACGCTTTAGGCCATGTCAGAATTTTTAAGAAAAATATATTCGGCGGTTTATTGTAATAAGAGTAATGATAAGTTCCCAATTGAATGCTGACAGAAAAATAAAATGATTAAGTCTGGGAAAAGGCAATACAGTATTAACTAGGTTAACCAGCAAGGTTGACAGTGTTTATGATATATACATACATACATATACCGTGGCTGTTTCCCCCTTAAATTGGGGGGTAGCCGACGTCAAGAAAGGAAAGTTTGGGGAGAAGTTATTCTCCCCTCTACTCCCCCTCTTCGTTGACGCCTCGCAGGAGGTTGATACAAGGGGGGGGATTCCCAGTCCCCCCGCCCCGTCCACTTTTAGTCGCCTTTTACGACACGCAGGGAATACGATATATATATATATATATATATATATATATATATATATATATATATATATATATATATATATATATATATATATATATATATATATATATATATATATATATAAAAGGCTTAATTCAACTTGGCCATTTTATATACAACTAACGAAACTCCTAGTTATAAACTGTGACTAAAGAGTTTGCATAGCCTCATAATTTTACCTTTCAAAATAAGTAAAGATCAAAATTATATGAAGTTATTAATAACTGTCTGCAATACTGCGATATTGATCAAGTACCAAACAAAAGATATATATCAGTGTAATCTGTCATTGGTGTTCTCAGAAGTTTTGGACATAATGATAATCTTTTTTAACCTCAGATTCATATGACGATTTTGCTTAAGGTATCTCACCAAGGAAATGAATGAAAACATATATGAAGTCTAATCATATCATATTAACTCATGATAACTAATATTTCAGATAGAGACTTCTGATTAATATTTTTAGAATCCCTGACTATTTTATCTCAAATTTAGTGAGAGTATTTAAAAATCTAAAACACACATAGCAAGCATGCTGACCTTTGTTGAGATTTAAAAGAACTAATTGTTTACTTGATGGTCAAGGGTGCAAGCAGTCAAGTGCAAGGGTTGTATCCAATTACTGCTTTATCATTATTTATGATGATGATATTTGAAATTTACTACTAGAGTGAATAGCGAGAAAGAGGTAGCTAACGGATCTAAATTTATTTTCCTAAAATATTTTCTATTCCCACTACCTATCAACTGTTTTCATATTGTTAACTTAAAAACATTTTCATGCTTGTCATGAAGCACAATCTGCATAATGTAATTTTTAGTTTACCATATACATGCCATTGCCGGTAGGCAGTCTGTTACTTATAACTTGAAATATCATTGCAGTATTAGATATCAAATTGTCATTGAGCTTTTAGTATGCTTGAAGATTAAATATTTACTCTAATTATAGACGATTGTTGATAGTCAGCTTGATAATTTACACTAAAAACTGCTCATAGAGTCATATATTAAACTCATCCATTTAATATAAAGGGTACCTATTGAATAACTTTCAATACCAACTACTGGTTTTTACTGGGGTTGAGTTTGTTATACAGTCCAAGCAATGCCTCGTAAGTAAATTTTATACCACTTACTGGCCATTCATGGTAGTCAGTCTGTTAGCCTCAGCAATGCCTGTAATGTAAGTTTCTTAACTAATTACAGGTCATTTGTGGTTGTCAGTTTTTTAATTGGTCTTAATTGTGGGATCGGCTATTAGCGCCATGTATACATTCTTAGAGATGCATTTAATGTATGTATTTTCTTTTGCAGAGTAGTTTTGTTTACTGTTGAGGGTATATATAGTGTGAAGTCTTTAGTTAATTATAAGGCACTGTTAGTAGTCGGCTTTTATTTAGTCTTGAGGGTACCTAGTTTGTAGGGTAAAATATTTATCATTGGAATAGATTTTCTGTCACACATTGTTTATAGTACACTCAACCTTCGATTTAACAGACTAATAGGGGGGGACCTTGGTCCGTTAAACTGAAATGTCCATTATATCCAGTGAGGTGGTCTTTAGAGGCTAATATCAACAATCACATTAAGAAAAGAAGTAGAATGCTGTACCCCCTGTAATACTTTTCATCAACAAATACACAGTGTGTGTGTAAATTGTGAACTGCTTTACCTATAGCTTTCATTGTGAAATGTTGTGTACTCTTCCATTTCCTAGCTCTCTTGCCTCTTGCTGACATAAGGCTGAAAAAATCATTGTTGGATACTTCCTCACTGTGTGACTTGATCACTTCCGCTACACCAGTTTCATCCTCTTTGGCTTCCAGCTTTTCTGCAAGATTGACTATTTCATTCTCTGCAAGCCCTTGGAAATCTGGAATAAGCAATGTGAGGTACTACAATCAGGAAAACATTAATCATGTACTATTGAATACGCTTATGTGATGCTAAGAAAGTGCATGCAGACACCCCAGAGAAAACTACTGTTTTTTATTTAACATAAATCTAATAAATGAAAGTTGATGCAGTATGTCAGAACTCTCTTGTATACAAGGTACAATATATAGCTAACATTTGCTTTTTTAAAAGTAGCCTGGAAATTAAGCAACGGTCATCTGTATTCATGTTATTCCATTAAAGCTAAGACAAGTACGGTCATTTATCCTACCTTGGAACATTTTCGTGATATGCTTCCCAGGTATTATTAACATAGAGGGTTTACGAAGAGAATTAAAGATTTAACAAACATCCTTTATCTTTGTTCAGCGGTAAATTAAAAAGCTTTGCTACGATCCTTCCTAGTTTAAGCGAGTGTACTCCAATCTTATTTCTGTACTTAATCATATATTTGGCCTTGCATTTATACCAGTATATATCCTTCTTAGACATTATGGCTTGTTCTTTCTCACCAGATGATTATTTTCTTAGTGCTATAGCCTAAGGTATTTTTGTAGTTTCTGAATCCTTTCTTATATTTTATGGTTAAATAACTATTATAAACTCATTAAGATATCTACCAAGCTAGATCAGTTGGTGACATGACTTTATATGGTTAACTTCACTCAGGGATATTGGAGACATCAGTGTCTGATGTTCGGAGATTCTAGGGATGATATAATGGGCTGTGGCACTCCAGCAGTGCCATCTGAACGGTCGCTAGCTCCCTCGTCACTGCCCATACAGCAAAGTCATCCCCTTATTGTTTCTTTTTTTTTTATGTCGGCTACCCCCAAATTGGGGGAAACAGCCAAGGTAAATGGGTTATAATGCCATTTTAATGTTTCTTCTCAATATGCGGACATACAGAGGGATTGTGTATTGGCTTATTGCTCAGTGAGACCTTCACAAACTCTCTCTCTCTCTCTCTCTCTCTCAAGGACTTTTATTTTATTTTGAAATCAAGGCTCGCTCATAAAAAAAAAACAAAACAAAAAAAACAGCGATATTGGTTAGGGAAACTACAAGGTCAGGAATGCAGATGATGTGTTATACTTGTTGCCAGAGATTTGCTGCATTTTTTATTTTTTTTTGGTAGCTTTTATAGCACTTAAAAAACTCCGGGTAGGGAAGGCACAATGCACTTATGGTTTTGAACACTAATCTAGACTATATGAAAAATAGTGCATTGCCATAAAAACGACCTCGTTTGCAGTTCTGCAGCCATAAAAATGCGATTCACTCTTCAGTGAATGTTGCAATTCTGATGAGGACCAAGCGATCCCTTAAGCTCTGCTGCTTGAATCTGGTAAATCTAAATAGCTTAGCAGAGAATTTCTTGTTATGCATTGGGCCATGCATAACTTGGGTTACCGAGGACAGCGTGGACTCGTTGAAATCATGATGTAGGAAGCTTTCAAAGGCAATATGGAAATTATGGCCTCTTATAGTTTGATATGTATATATTTTGTATATCGATTATGCCTGTTATTGGTAGTGTACGCAAAATTATGAAAAATCATAATTGATTGCTGTTTATACTTTATATATGTTATAACCTTTTCTGAAGTATTAAGGAATAATCTTCTCAAGGTATTGGGACAAAGATGTTATTCTTAGATTACATACTTGACTCAGGAGGTAATAGACCTGCGATTGAGGTCACGGTAGGGAATCCAGCCTTAATTACCTAAATGTAATTAGTGTCCACCCTAAAATGAAACTAATATATCATTCTATGTAGTAGGTTGGCCTATGGCATCAGTCTCCCCTTGCGATACTACAGTTGAAGGTCTTTAGGATTCGGACTGGCCAGAACTGTTCGATGTTAAGTCTTCCTTCATCAAAACCGAATATTCTTGAATATTCGTTACACATCTCTTATTATCCCATCACATCTGACAGGTCCCTACACTCTCCATCTCTGTTTCTCTTTGTTTTTCCGTGCGTAGACCCGATAAGAGCAACATACACCGCCTGTCCTATTCTCACATACACACACACCCCAAAAATAAAAAGTGGCGCAATTTTACATTAAGATTCATCGATGCGATAGGTTTCTTCTTCTTCTCCTTCCTATTATTATTATTATTATTATTATTATTATTATTATTATTATTATTATTATCATATGAAATTACTGGGGTATGACTTATCCTTGGCCTAACTAAGAAGAAATATTTTAATAGCAACCTGCTGTCATTTATGTGAAATATAGCTCTCTCTCTCTCTCTCTCTCTCTCTCTCTCTCTCTCTCTCTCTCTCTCTCTCTCTCTCTCTCTCTCTCTCTCTCTCTCTCTGAAAATACATCCTCATTTTATTTGTAATTTGGCAATGTCCATGATTTGTATTTCATATTTGCCTCTCAGTTATATTATTTTCTTTTCTTGTTCTCACGCATTTGTTTATTTTAACTTATTCTTCCTGCATGCCAATTCCTGTATGTATGTATGTACGTATGCATGTTTGTATGTTTCTACCGCTCGTGCCCGCATGGCAACAGTTACTTCATCTGTGATTGTGGATGCCTGTGTACTGCTTGCATGCTCTCCTTGCTGGCGCCAAGCGACTGGGGTCACCTCTCTCTCTCTCTCTCTCTCTCTCTCTCTCTCTCTCTCTCTCTCTCAAAGTAATTAGTTCGTACCAGGAACACAGTATAAGATACATTTTGTTACCCATGGACGTGAAAAAGAATATATATATATATATATATATATATATATATATATATATATATATATATATATATATATATATTGAGACGAAGAAAAAGCAGAAGTGTAAGGACTAGGTAAAAATAAGAGAATGATATAAAATAGGAAAATAAGAGGCTAAAGAATAGTCGAAGTAATGAACACAGAGATATGGCATGATTAGGCCTTGAGATGACAATAGATCTGCTTTTTGAAGGAAGATAGGTCATGAGAATTATTAAAGACAGAAGGAGGAAGAGAGTTTCAGAGTGCATATATATATATATATATATATATATATATATATATATATATATATATATATATATATATATATATATATATATATATATATATATATATATAGATAGATAGATAGATAGATAGATAGATAGATAGATAGATAGATAAAGAGAGAGAGAGAGAGAGAGAGAGAGAGAGAGAGAGAGAGAGAGAGAGAGAGAGAGAGACTGTGCTTTTGGCTATGAGCCAATTTTACCTCCTTCTGTTTGTTTATGATGTTGTTTGAAGCAGATAGGATAAAAGGTGGAGGATGTGGAGTAAATATTTAGTCAGGAGTGAGAAGTGACTGAGAGAGATAGAGAGAATGATAGTAATTTTGTTATCGAATGCATTTTAATTCTTATGGTAAAGCTTGATATTAGCACACTCGTCGCCGGTATATATTTAGGCCGCTATCACACCAAAGTCGCACGTGGCATGCCACCTGCATGCCATAATATATATGCATTGTTATTATTATTATTATTGTTATTATTATCTATTCTATATTGTTAGTTACTAATATGGTACATTTTCATGGATCTCATTATAATGAAAATTTTGAAAATATGCAACAACTACTTATGGTATGTAGATTGGCCATGGCAACAGTCGCCAGTTGAAATACTACAGCTGAATGTATTATGGACTTGATTAGGACTGGCTTAGACAGCTCCAGGTTGAGTCCTCCTTCAGGCACGGTTCTTTCCTCATGCTTGCATCTACACCAAATATTCTGGTGTACTTGATACACATCTCTTACTATCCCATATATTTGACAAGTTACAACACTCCCTGTTTCTGTTTCTTTTTGCTCCCTTTTTCCTTATTTTTACTATAATTATGGAAGGTCCACAGCTTATGACCCCCAGTACCTGGCGTAGAGGGGTGCTAAGAATCTCTGGGGACTATTATTGGTGTGAGTTAGCAGACACGCTTGGTGGTAGTAAAGGATCTGCCCTTAATCTTGTGCCTCTTGATAGATTTGCTTCTTTCACTCTTCATTTTTCTAACATTCGTGGTCTGAACTCCAGTCTTTCATCTGTGAGACAGCACTTTGGAGCATCCCTTCCGAACCTACTCTGTCTCTCTGAACCCCAGCTGTCTACCTATGCTTCCCTTGACCCAGTTCAAATCTCACACTATAACCTGTATTTCCGTTTCCATTCTAAAGGCGAGGTCTGTGCCTGCTGCAGCACTTAACACTTCTATTGCAAAGGTAATGGACCTTGAACCTCCTGAATTTAATGTTCTCTGGCTGAAGATCTATCTCTCCTATACCACTATATTTCTTTGCTTCTGCTGCTGCTCTCCTAATTCCACTGACTTTGTGTCTTTCTATGAATATCTGTCTTCTTGCAATGAGTCCTTGTTAGCTTCTCACCTATATGTTACAGTTCTCTATCTTGGGGATTTCAGTGTACACCACAGTGAATGGCTTATTTCTTCCCATTAATGTGAGAAGAAGTGAGGCCTCTGCTTCCTCTATTACTCACGATATGGAGCAGATCATCAAGCATCATACCCCAGTTCCCAATTGCCACAAACATGCAGCTAACACTCTTGACATGTTTCTTACTATTCCTTCAAGCTACTCATATTCTCTGCTTTTCCCTCTTGGTAAATCTCTCCAATCCGTGATCTCAGGCTCTTCCATTTTTGCTCCCTCTCCATCAATTCCTCCTACTCAGTCTCCTTTGGCACAATGAGCATACCCAACATGATGATTTTCGTAACATTCTCATTGACTTCTGATGGGATGACTACTGCTTTCAGACCCACAGCCCTGATCAAGTAGCCTTAAAAATTGCAGAGATCATAACATCGGAAATGGAGACATTCATCCCTGTGACAGAGTGTTTCGCTCAATGTCAACAGAGGCTGTTAGATGCCTTATAAATTAAAATAATTCCCTTTAATATAACTGTTATTTTCTAACTAAAAAAATTAATTCCCACTTCTTGACTTTCGCAGATTATGATTATTTGCAATTTGTATTTTTGCTTATAGCTAATTTTAAATAGCTTAGTTACTCTTCCTGTACGTGTAGAAGTATAGCCCCAATATAAAGGCTGCCCCTATTTTTCTGCCTGCTCAGGGCCAAGAAAATTAAGAGAAGAAGAACCAGTAACCTAACTTTTCATTAGTATTCTCGTTTTATTTTATTTGCTTCCACTTGTTGCACCTAAAAATACTGTCTCTCCTTTGCATCTCTGCTATAATTGCCTGCCAGGGACCACCACTAAAATAATCCTTAAAATGAAATCAGAGCCAATTACTGCTCTAGGAATGTCTCCTACAGATGACGTCACGAAGCCCCACGAG
>JAXCGZ010002353.1:12500-65791 GCA_037179515.1 Halocaridina rubra | reverse complement strand
GAGTCTGCTTGCGTCAGACGAGGAAAAATCCCCAGCACAGCCACAAGCAGCACCAACAACGACACCACCACCAACACCACTACCACTAACACCGCCAGCACAAAGAACACCACCACTCTCCATTGTACTAAGTATGGACAAGACTAGAGCTACTGGAAGCACGTCCTCACTGGATGAACCCAGGAATATGCAATCTGCCTAGCCCTCTCTTTCCTGTAAGATTCGGCTTATCTCATCATAAAATTCTAATAAGTTTGTTACTGTTGATCTACCTTCTCTGAAGCCCCGTGTGTGTGTGTGTGTGAGAGAGAGAGAGTGAGATTACCTAATTGTGTTTACGGGAAAGAGCTCAAAGCTCGTATCTTCCCGTCTCGTGATCGCTTCCATTTTGTACTTAGTGATACTTATCATACCTGTCCTTAAAACTATGGATTGATATAGCATTAACTACCTCCTCGCTGAGCCAATTCCAATTATCAACTACTCTTACACTGAAAAAGTATTTCCTTACATTCTGCAAAGAAGTTTTCTTACGAAGCTTCAGACTATGACCTCTAGTTCTAGAGCCAGCCATTTCAAAATATCGATCCCTATCCACTCTATCATAACCATAAAGAAATTTAAACACTGTCTCCATAGCCCCCCTCAATCTTCTAGCTTCAAGTGATGGCAAGTCTAATTCCCTCAGCCTCTCATCATAACTGAGATTGTATATTTCTGGCACTAGTTTCGTGGCATGTCTTTGAACTTTTTCAAGCTTAGCTATGTGCTTTTTCAAGTGTGGATTCCAAAAAGGGGCTGCATATTTAAGTTTTGGCCTCACATAGGTTACATAAATATTTCTGAACAATTCCTTGTCCATGTGCCTGAAAGCTACCCTTACATTTGATAAGAAGGCATATGCTGCCCTTACTTTGACATTTATATGTATTTCTGGAGACATATCTGCCCGTACGTTTACTCCGAGATCTCTCTCATTTTCTGTCTCTTGATGTTGTACTCCAGCCACCGAGTAGTCTAGCTTGGGCCTTCTTGCACTTGTACCCATTTTCATTACCTTACATTTTGAAGTATTGAATTTCATTAGCCACTTTTCTGACCACTCATGCAAACTATATAGATCTTCGTGAAGTTCTCTACCATTGTTCTCGTTTCCTACATTCTTCACAATCTTTCCATTATCTGCAAACATATTCATGAATGAATTTACAGACTCTGGTATGTCATTTACATATACAAGGAACCAAAGTGGCTCTAAAACTGAACCCTGTGGAACTTCACTACTAACTCTTCTCCATTCAGACACTGAGTGTCTTACTCTAACCCTCTGTTCCCTTCCTTCTAAGTAAGTTTTTATTAATTCCAGGACATTTCCATCTATTATAGCCATTGCTAGCAGTTCCTGATAAGTCTCCCATGTGGAACAGTGTCAAACGCTTTCTGGAAGTCTAGGAATATGCAATCTGCCCATCCCTTTTTTTCCTGTAAGATTCGGCTTATCTCATCATAAAATTCTAATAAGTTTGTTACTGTTGATCTACTTTCTCTGAAGCCCCGTGTGTGTGATTACCTAATGGTGATTACCTAATTGTGTTTACGGGAAAGAGCCCAAAGCTCGTATCTTCCCGTCTCCTGATCAGTTCCATTTTAGACTTAGTGATACTTATCATACCTGTCCTTAAAACTATGGATTGAGATAGCATTAACTACCTCCTCGCTTAGCGAATTCCAATTATCATATAATTGTGTGATTACCTAATTTGTGATTACCTAATTTTGTTTACGGGAAAGAGCCCAAAGCTCGTATCTTCCCGTCTCCTGATCGCTTCCATTTTTAGACTTAGTGATACTTATCATACCTGTCCTTAAAACTATGGATTGAGGTAGCATTAACTACCTCCTCGCTTAGCGAATTCCAATTATCAACTACTCTTACACTGAAAAAGTATTTCCTTACATCCTGCAAACAAGTTTTCTTCCGAAGCTTCAAACTATGACCTCTAGTTCTAGAGCCAGCCATATCGAAATATCGATCCCTATCCACTCTATCATAACCATGAAGGAATTTAAAGACTGTCACCATATCCCCCCTTACTCTTCTAGCTTCGAGTGATGGCAAGTCTAATTCCCTCAGCCTCTCATCATAACCGAGATTGCGTATTTCTGGCACCAGTTTCGTGGCATGTCTTTGAACTTTTTCAAGCTTAGCTATGTGCTTTTTCAAGTGTGTGTGTGTGTGTGTGAGTAAGATTACCTAATTGTGTTTACGGGAAAGAGCCCAAAGCTCGTATCTTCCCGTCTCCTGATCGCTTCCATTTTGTACTGAGTGATACTTATCATACCTGTCCTTAAAACTATGGATTGATATAGCATTAAATACCTCGTCGCTGAGCCAATTCCAATTATCAACTATTTTTACACTGAAAATGTATTTCCTTACCTCCTGCGAAGAAGTTTTCTTATGAAGCTTCAAACTATGATCTCTAGTTCTAGAGCCAGCCATTTCAAAATATCGATCCCTATCCATGCTATCATAACCATAAAGGAATTTAAAGACTGTCACCATACCCCCCCCACCTCAATCTTCTAGGTTCGAGTGATGGTAAGTCTAATTCCCTCAGGATCTCATCATAACTAAGATTGTGTATTTCTGGCACTAGTTTCGTAGCATGCCTTTGAAATTCTTCAAGCTTAGTTATGTGCTTTTTCAAGTGCGGATTCCAAAAACGGGCTGCATATTTAAGTTTTGGCCTCACATAGGTTACATAAATATTTCTGAACATTTCCTTGTCCATGTGCCTGAAGGCTACCCTTACATTTGATAAGAAGGCATATGCTGCCCTTACTATGCCATTTATATGTATTTCTGGAGACAAATCTGCCCGTACGTTTACTTCTAGATCTCTCTCATTTTCTGTCTCTTGAAGTTGTACTCCAGCCACCGAGTAGTCAAGCTTGGGCCTTATTGCACTTGTACCCATTTTCATTACCTTACATTTTTTAGGATTGAATTTCATTAGCCACTTTTCTGACCACTCATGCAGACTATTTAGATCTTCCTGAAGTTCTCTACCATTGTTCTCGTTTACTACTTTCCTCACAATCTTGACATCATCTGCAAACATATTCATGAATGAATTAACAGACTCTGGTAGGTCATTTACATATACAAGGAACAAAAGTGGCCCTAAAACTGAACCCTGTGGAACTCCTCTACTAACTCTTCTCCATTCAGATACTGAGTGTCTTACTCTAACCCTCTGTTTCCTTTCTTCTAAGTAATTTTTATCCATTCCAAGACATTTTCGCCTATTCTAGCCATTGCTTGCAGCTTCCTAATAAGTCTCCCATGTGGAACAGTGTCAAATGGTTTCTGGAAGTCTAGAAATATGCAATCTGCCTAGGCCTCTCTTTCCTGTAAGATTCGGCTTACCTCATCATAAAATTCTAATAAGTTTGTTACTGTTGATCTACCTTCTCTGAAGCCCCGTGTGTGTGTTTGTGTGTGTGAGAGAGAGAGAGTGAGATTACCTAATTGTGTTTACGGGAAAGAGCCCAAAGCTCTTATCTTCCCGTCTCCTGATCGCTTCCATTTTGTACTGAGTGATACTTATCATACCTGTTCTTAAAACTATGGATTGATATAGCATTAACTACCTCCTCGCTGAGCCAATTCCAATTATCAATTACTCTTACACTGAAAAAGTATTTCCTTACATCTTGCAAAGAAGTTTTCCTACGAAACTTCAAACTATGACCTCTAGTTCTACAGCCAGCCATATCAAAATAACGATCCCTATCCACTCTATCATAACCATTAAGGAATTTAAAGACTGTCACCATATCCCCCCTCAATCTTCTAGCTTCGAGTGATAGTAAGTCTAATTCCCTCAGCCTCTCATCATAACTGAGATTGCATATTTTTGGCACCTGTTTCGTGGCATGTCTTTGAACTTTTTCAAGCTTAGCTATGTGCTTTTTCATGGGCGGATTCCAAAAGGGGGCTTCATATTCAAGTTTTGGCCTCACATAGGTTACATTAATATTTCTGAACATTTCCTTGTCCGTGTGCCTGAAGGCTACCCTTACATTTGATAAGAATGCATATGCTGCCCTTACTATGCCATTTATATGTATTTCTGGAGACAAATCTGCCCGTATGTTTACTCCTAGATCTCTCTCATTTTCTGTCTCTTGAAGTTGTACTCCAGCCACCGAGTAGTCAAGCTTGGGCCTTCTTGCACTTGTACCCATTTTCATTACCTTATATTTTTAAGGATTGAATTTCATTAGCCACTTTTCTGACCATTCATGCAGACTATTTAGATCTTCCTGAAGTTCTCTACAATTGTTCTCGTTTCCTACTTTCCTCACAATCTTTGCATCATCTGCAAACATATTCATGAATGAATTTACAGACTCTGGTAGGTCATTTACATATACAAGGAACAAAAGTGGCCCTAAAACTGAATCCTGTGGAACTCCAATACTAACTCTTCTCCATTCAGACACTGAGTATCTTACCCTAACCCTCTGTTCCCTTCCTTCTAAGTAATTTTTATCCATTCCAAGACATTTTCGCCTATTCTAGCCATTGCTTGCTGCTTCTTAATAAGTCTCCCATGTGGAACAGTGTCAGATGGTTTCTGGAAGTCTAGAAATATGCAATCTGCCTAGGCCTCTCTTTCCTGTAAGATTCGGCTTACCTCATCATAAAATTCTAATAAGTTTGTTACTGTTGATCTACCTTCTCTGAAGCCCGGTGTGTGTGTTTGTGTGTGTGAGAGAGAGAGTGAGATAACCTAATTGTGTTTACGGGAAAGAGCTCAAAGCTCGTATCTTCCCGTCTCCTGATCGCTTCCATTTTGTACTGAGTGATACTTATCATACCTGTTCTTAAAACTATGGATTGATATAGCATTAACTACCTCCTCGCTGAGCCAATTCCAATTATCAATTACTCTTACACTGAAAAAGTATTTCCTTACATCTTGCAAAGAAGTTTTCCTACGAAGCTTCAAACTATGACCTCTAGTTCTACAGCCAGCCATATCAAAATAACGATCCCTATCCACTCTATCATAACCATTAAGGAATTTAAAGACTGTCACCATATCCCCCCTCAATCTTCTAGCTTCGAGTGATAGTAAGTCTAATTCCCTCAGCCTCTCATCATAACTGAGATTGCATATTTTTGGCACCTGTTTCGTGGCATGTCTTTGAACTTTTTCAAGCTTAGCTATGTGCTTTTTCATGGGCGGATTCCAAAAGGGGGCTTCATATTCAAGTTTTGGCCTCACATAGGTTACATTAATATTTCTGAACATTTCCTTGTCCATGTGCCTGAAGGCTACCTTTACATTAGATAAGAAGGCATATGCTGCCCTTACTATGCCATTTATATGTATTTCTGGAGACAAATCTGCTCGTATGTTTACTCCTAGATCTCTCTCATTTTCTGTATCTTGAAGTTGTACACCAGCCACCGAGTAGTCAAGCTTGGGCCTTCTTGCACTTGTACCCATTTTCATTACCTTATATTTTTAAGGATTGAATTTCATTAGCCACTTTTCTGACCATTCATGCAGACTATTTAGATCTTCCTGAAGTTCTCTACAATTGTTCTCGTTTCCTACTTTCCTTACAATCTTTGCATCATCTGCAAACATATTCATGAATGAATTAACAGACACTGGTAGGTCATTTACATATACAAGGAACAAAAGTGGCCCTAAAACTGAATCCTGTGGAACTCCAATACTAACTCTTCTCCATTCAGACACTGAGTGTCTTACTCTAACCCTCTGTTCCCTTCCTTCTAAGTAATTTTTTTCCATTCCAAGACATTTCCACCTATTCTAGCAATTGCTTGCTACTTCCTAATAAGTCTCCCATGTGGAACAGTGTCAAATGGTTTTTGGAAGTCTAGAAATATGCAATCTGCCCATCCCTCTCTTTCCTGTAAGATTCGGCTTACCTCATCATAAAATTCTAATAAGTTTGTTACTGTTGATCTACCTTCTCTGAAGCCCGGTGTGTGTGTGTGTGTGTGTGTGTGTGTGTGTGTGTGTGTGTGTGTGTGTGTGTGTGTGTGTGTGTGTGTGTGTGAAAGAGAGATTACCTAATTGTGTTTACGGGAAAAAGCCCAAAGCTCGTATCTTCCTGTCTCCTGATCTCTTCCATTTTGTATTTAGTGATACTTATCATACCTATCCTTAAAACTATGGATTGATATAGCATTAACTACCTCCTCGCTGAGCCAATTCCAATTATAAACTACTTTTACACTGAAAATGTATTTCCTTACATCCTGCAAAGAAGTTTTCTTACGTAGATTCAAACTATGACCTCTAGTTCTAGAGCCAGCCATATCAAAATTTCGATCCCTATCCACTCTATCATAACCATGAAGGAATTTAAAGACTGTCACCATATCCCCCCTCAATCTTCTAGCTTCAAGTGATGGTAAGTCTTATTCCCTCAGCCTCTCATCATAACTGAGATTGTATATTTTTGGCACCTGTTCTGTGGCATGTCTTTGAACTTTTTCAAGCTTAGCTATGTGCTTTTTCATGTGCGGATTCCAAAAGGGGGCTGCATATTCAAGTTTTGGCCTCACATAGGTTACATACATATTTCTGAACATTTCCTTGTCCATGTACCTGAAGGCTACCTTTACATTAGATAATAAGGCATATGCTGCCGTTACTATGCCATTTATATGTATTTCTGGAGACAAATCTGCCCGTATGTTTACTCCTAGATCTCTCTCATTTTCTGTATCTTGAAGTTGTATACCAGCCACCGAGTAGTCAAGCTTGGGCCTTCTTGCACTTGTACCCATTTTTATTACCTTACATTTTGAAATATTGAATTTCATTAGCCACTTTTCTGACCACTCATGCAGACTATTTAGATCTTCATGAAGGTCTCTACCACTGTTTTCGTTTCCTACTTTCTTCACAATCTTTGCATCATCTGCAAACATATTCATGAATGAATTTACAGACTCTGGTAGGTCATTTACATATACAAGGAACAAAAGTGGCCCTAAAGCTGAACCCTGTGGAACTCCACTACTAACTCTTCTCCATTCAGACACTGAATGTCTTACTCTAACCCTCTGTTCCCTTCCTTCTAAGTAAGTTTTTATCCATTCCAAAACATTTCCACCTATTCTAGCCATTGCTTGCAGCTTCCTAATAAGTCTCCCATCTGGAACAGTGTCAAACACTTTATGGAAGTCTAGGAATATGCAATCTGCCCAGCCCTCTCTTTCCTGTAAGATTCGGCTTACCTCATCATAAAATTCTAATAAGTTTGATACTGTTGATCTATCTTCTCTGAAGCCATGTTGCCACACTGACAAAATGTTGAAGGATTCTTAGAGAAGAGAGATATGTTTCCTTAGTAGTTTCTCCATAACTTTGCAAACTATGCTGGTCAAGGAAACTGGTCTATAGTTCTGAACCGTACCCCACCTTCCCTTTTTGAAGATAGGTATCACGTTTGCTTGTTTCCAGCATCTTGGAATCTCCCCCGACTCCAGTGATTTTTTAAATATGATACTTAGTGCCACTGATATTGTGTTTGCGCATTTTTTAAGTACATGAGGGGATATATCATCAGGATCTGTAGCTTTATGAACGTCTAACTCCATCAGCGCTTTGCATACCTCTATATGGCTGTAAGGTTGATGTTCTCTAATACCGGCCCTTGAGCTTCTATCTCTGCAATCTGAGAGGGTGGGGTATTTTCTACTGTAAATACTGACTGAAACTCCTTGTTCAATTCTTTCCAGATCTCTTCATCCGTCCCAGTGATGCTTCCATCCTCTCTCTTAGGCCTTAAAACCTATTCTTTTACCTTCAGTTTTCCTCTGATAAAGCTGTGGAAAAGCTTGGGATTTTCTTTAGCCTTCCTGGTGATGTCCATCACATAGTCCCTCTCTGCCTCTCTTCTTTTACTTAGGTAATCATTTCTTGCTCTTTTGTGGGTTTGCCAGGCATTTATGTTTTTTTCTCCTATACCTTTTCCATCATTTGTCTCTCCACTCCTTAGCTCTTTTAAACTCATTATCGAACCATTTCTCTCTGGCATGAATTACACCTACTTTGGTGACAGGTATGCAGCAATCTACTATCCTCCCATATTTCTCACAAAAGATGTCATACATTTCTTGTACAGATTTGTTGTAAAATAAGGTTCTCCAGTCAATAACTGCAAAAAGCTCATTCATTTTGATGTAATCTCCTTCGGATAGTTCCTCCTCATGTCCTCAGTGCCTCTACTCTCAGGAAGAATATCTTCAATGATATACTCCATCAACAACACACAGTGGTCACTCTTTCCAATTGGTGGTTCATACTCAATTTCTTCATTATCCAACACATTATCTGTGAATATTAGATCAAGTAGTGATGGCTCATCCCCACCCCTGGCCCTCGTTGGTTCCATTACATGTTGGTGTAAGAAATTCCCTTGTACGCAATCTAGGAATCTTGCCCCGAATGAGTTCTCACCACTGTGTGGGTCAAGATTTATACAATCTATCTCTTTATGATTAAAATCTCCCATAATCAATATCCTACATTTTCTCTCCCGCGCCATGTTAACAACAGAGTTTATGACTTCAATAGTACCCATATGACTCTCCTCATAAACTTCTAGCCTATTCTGGTTCCTTGGTGGGTTGCATACAACAGTTATTATAATGCACTCTGACCCAGTATTTATGCAAGCAACAAGAAATTCCTTGACCTCACTTTCTATAGCCAAATTTATTTCTTCAACTTGAATCCTTTCACTTATGAGCAGTGCTATCCCTCCACCAGTCCTCTCAGATCTTTTAACCCTTAATATTCTGAAGCCCTTAGGAAAAACTGTGACACTGTTTATGTCCTCACTCAACTTAGTCTCTGTAATTGCTACTCTATCTGCCTTACTGTTGTGAATCCTCTCTTTTAATTCTACTGCCTTGCCAGCTGATCCATCAGCATATGTGTATAACAGTCTTAATGAGGCCCCATCCCCTGATCTTCTGTCATTATCTTCTTTATCTCCCCTTTGTCTGGAAGAACTCTGAAATTAAAATTTTTCTTCTCTTCATTTCTTTCCTCATTTAACCTTTTTGCCTCTTGCAACAAATTTTGATCTTTCCCATCTCCTCCTGTGTTCTGTATCTTCTAATGAACACTTCTTTGAATTCTTGAAGGTCTTTTAGACTTTTTTTTCTCATCAATATTTCTGTGTGTGTGTGTGTGTGTGTGTGTGTGTGTGTGTGTGATTACCTAATTGTGATTACCTAATTGTGTTTACGGGAAAGAGCCCAAAGCTCGTATCTTCCCGTCTCCTGATCGGTTCCATTTTAGACTTAGTGATACTTATCATACCTGTCCTTAAAACTATGGATTGAGATAGCATTAACTACCTCCTCGCTTAGCCAATTCCAATTATCAACTACTCTTACACTGAAAAAGTATTTTCTTACATCCTGCAAAGAAGTTTTCTTACCAAGCCTCAAACTATGACCTCTAGTTCTAGAGCCAGCCATATCAAAATATCGATCCCTATCCACTCTATCATAACCATGAAGGAATTTAAAGACTGTCACCATATCCCCCCCTCACTCTTCTAGCTTCGAGTGATGGTAAGTCTAATTCCCTTAGCCTCTCATCATAACTGAGATTGCGTATTTCTGGCACCAGTTTCGTGGCATGTCTTTGAACTTTTTCAAGCTTAGCTATGTGCTTTTTCAAGTGCGGATTCCAAAAGGGGGCTGCATATTCGAGTTTTGGCCTCACATAGGTTACATAAATATTTCTGAACATTTCCTTGTCCATGTGCCTGAAGGCTACCCTTACATTTGATAAGAATGCATATGCTGCCCTTACTATGCCATTTATATGTATTTCTGGAGACAAATCTGCCAGTATATTTACTCCTAGATCTCTCTCATTTTCTGTCTCTTGAAGTTTTACTCCAGCCACCGAGTAGTCAAGCTTGGGCCTTCTTGCACTCGTACCCATTCTCATTACCTTACATTTTGAAGTACTGAATTTCATTAGCCACTTTTCTGACCACTCATGCAGATTATTTAGATCCTCCTGTGTGTGTGTGTGTGTGTGTGTGTGTGTGTGTGTGTGTGTGTGTGTGTGTGTGTGTGTGTGTGTGTGTGTGTGCATGTGTGCGTGCGTGCATGCGTGTGCGTGTGTGTGTGTATGAAAGAGAGAGAGAGAGAGAGAGAGAGAGAGAGAGAGAGAGAGAGAGAGAGAGAGAGAGAGAGAGAGAGAGAGAGAGAGAGAGAGAGAGAGAGAGAGAGAGAGGAGAGAGAGGATGGTCATTGTGAGATGTGGACTGTTAGGTTGTTCTGATCTCCAGTTTGTGAGGAGAGTAACAGTGGATTTGGTTGTGGATAATTTACATCTGTTTGTTTTGAACCATTCATGTATGTGGTGAGGGAGAGGAGGAGGATGCCTGCAGCTGTGTTTGCATTTTATTGTGTACTTGTAAGTGTTCATCTGTATAGGAAGCTATGTGTACTTGAGGTAAGTGAGGAGTGGGTAGCTTGTGAAATTATAGATTAAAGAGTATGGGTGATAAAACAGTTTCTTGAGGAACTCTCTTTATAAAGTTTATGATGATTGATGATTGACCAACAAATAATACATGTGCACACCTGGCAGAGAAGTAGTTGGTCAACCATCTTTTTGTGTTATTGTGCACGTTTTTGTTGAAAGTGTTGTTTGGGGATGGAGTCAAAGTCTTTACTTTTGTCTAATTTGGCAATAATTATCCTATGGTGTGTCCTGGCTAAATTAATTTGTTAGGTCTGTAAGTAGGGTGTTTGTGGTGTATAATAATCTGAAACGAGGTCATGATGGGGTAAAGGAATGATAGGTGTAATTTGTTGCAGTATTAGTCATTCAATGACTTAGATAAGTGCAGAGTAGTGTAATGGGACTATGTGAAGAGGGTAGTGTGGAGTTTTTGTTGGGTTTGGAGATTGTGACAATAACACTATGCATCCCGATGATGTGTATTTTGGTGTTTGAGTAGCTGTAGTCTGTTATGACAGTGTCCTAGATTCAAGTCCCTGTCAGAGTAAAAATTATTCATGTTTTCTCATATGGGCATGTGCTTATTTGAGTATTATTGGTCCCGAGTGAGATTGGGAGATGACTTAAATGCAACAACAAAGCCACGAGCGAGTTTGGGAGAAACTGTAATATGAACAGAGTGGCATTCAGATAGAATGCGTTCATCTCTAGTATAGCAGAAAAAAGCTGTAAGGTGCGGTTCTCTTTTAAAACCTTTAGTGGTGTAGTTGGTTGCACCTTAGCATAGTAATTATATGACCTAGGTTCAAATCCCGTTCAGGATAAAAGTAATTCATGTTTTCACATATAGTATTGTGCTTATTTCATTCTTCTTGGTCCCAAATGAGATTGGGAGTTGAATTCAATGCGAAAATGAAGCCATGAGTGAGGTTGGGGTAAACTGTAATATGAACAGACTGGCATTCATACAATGCGTTCACCCCTAGTATAGCAGATAAAAGCTGTAAGGTGTGCTTCCCTTTTAAGACCTTCTATGGTGTAGTCGGTAGAGCCTTGACAAAGTAATTATATGACTTAGGTTCAGATCCCATCGGGGTAAAAATTATTCATATTTTCGCATACGGTAATGTGCTTATTTGATTACTGTTGGTCCCGAATGAGATTGGGAGTTAAATTAAATGTGAAAACGATGTCACGAGTGAGGTTGGGAGAAACTGTAATATGACCAGAGTGGCATTCAGATAGAAAGCGTTCATCCCTAGTATAGCAGATGAAAGCTGTAAGGTGTGTTTCCCTTTTAAGACCTTCTGTGATGTAGTTGGTAGAGCCTTGGCATAGTAATTATATGACCTAGGCTTAAATCCCGGTTGGGGTAAAAATTATTCATGTTTTCACTTATGGAAATGTGCTTATTTGATTATTGTTGGTCCCAAATGAGATTGAAAGTTAAATTAAATGCAAAAACGAAGCCACGAGTGAGGTTGGGGAAAACTGTAATATGACCAGAGTGGCATTCAGATAGAATGCGTTCATCCCTAGTATAGCAGAAAAAAGCTGTAAGGTGTGTTTCTCTTTTAAAACCTTTAGTGGTGTAGTTGGTTGCGCCTTAGCATAGTAATTATATGACCTAGGTTCAAATCCCGTTCAGGGTAAAAATTATTCATGTTTTCACATATAGTATTGTGCTTATTACATTCTTCTTGGTCCCAAATGAGATTGGGAGTTGAATTAAATGCGAAAACGATGCCACGAGTGAGGTTGGGGTAAACTGTAATATGAACAGAGTGGCATTCAGACAATGCATTCACCCCTAGTATAGTAGCTAAAAGCTGTAAGGTGTGCTTCCCTTTTAAGACCTTCTGTGGTGTAGTTGGTAGAGCCTTGGCATAGTAATTATATGACCTAGGTTCAGATCCCATCAGGGTAAAAATTATTCATGTTTTCGCATACGGTAATGTGCTTATTTGATTACTGTTGGTCCCGAATGAGATTAGTAGTTAAATTAAATGTGAAAACGATGTCACGAGTGAGGTTGGGGGAAACTGTAATATGACCAGAGTGGCATTCAGATAGAATGTGTTCATCCCTAGTATAGCAGATGAAAGCTGTAAGGTGTGTTTCCCTTTTAAGACCTTCTGTGATGTAGTTGGTATTGCCTTGGCATAGTAATTATATGACCTAGGCTTAAATCCCGGTTGGGGTAAAAATTATTCATGTTTTCACTTATGGAAATGTGCTTATTTGATTATTGTTGGTCCCAAATGAGATTGAGAGTTAAATTAAATGCAAAAACGAAGCCACGAGTGTGGTTGGGGAAAACTGTAATATGAACAGAGTGGCATTCAGATAGAATGTGTTCATCCCTAGTATACCAGATAAAGCTGTAAGGTGTGTTTCCCTTTTAAGACCTTCTGAGGTGTAGTTGGTAGAGCCTTGGCATAGTATTTATATGACCTAGGTTCAAATCCCGGTCGAGGTTAATATTATTCATATATATATATATATATAATATATATATATATATATATATATATATATATATATATATATATATATATATATATATATATATAAAATCCCATATTTCTAACATTTTTGGGTCAATATTTATGTAATAGATAATAAAATTAACGTAAACTTATTAGATTACAAATTTGAATAGAGTGCCATTTTCAATAGTTGTTCCACAAATGATGTATGAATTTTTTTTTATTTTCCTAGCAAAATTTTACAGTTGCAACCTCCTCAATCTGGAGGAGAAAGTTATATTTTTCCCATGGTTTTTCGGTCGTTCTGAATGATTTTGACCTTGAAAACTGTTGGAATATGTTTGCTAACCTAACATAAGCTAAAAAAAAAAAAACTAATTTTCGACAGTTTTTAAGTTTACATTCATTCAAAAACATTAAAAATCTGAAGAATAAAATGTCCCGATGGCTTGGTTTTATTGTGCTTTCCTAAACGTTTTGGGGAGAGAAGAATTTCCACGTGTGTTCCACGTGTGTCGCAGTAGGTGATTCAGGTTAGGTTTTGTGTTGTTTTGTATGACTTATTCGTCATCATAAGACTTGACTAGGCCTGCCTCCTGTATTTGGGGGGGAAATAATTCCTCATCCATATTCTTGGCATTTCATAAGAGTTAATGAAGAGGGACGGGAAAATAATGGCTGCCAATCCCAACCCCCCTGAATTTTATTACATTTCATTGAACATTAAAGGTGAGGATGTACAAAGTATGATGAAGCTGGCTTCAGCAGAATATGACATTAAAAAGAAAGGAAATTATATGTACAGGGAAGACAAATGAGGCTACAATAAGTAAAAGAGAGAAAGTTTTGGTGTTAGTAATTTTTTTAAGACAATGGGTTTTTTTTTTTTAAATTGGAGCCCCATTTTTTAATGGGACATCTAGGGGGGATGAAGATAGAAACTTCTAACAGACTTTCCATTTGTTACTATCAGTGACTGAAGTTTAACACTATTTTAAGATGGATTTGGTGCTCAAGTCCTCCTTAGTATGGTGCTTACTGTCCCCTTCTTTATTTTATAAAACCTAGTTAAATTTTCCTCATCACATGATTAGTATATAAACAAATATGGTTTTTACATATTTTATTTACTGGATGCCATTTGGAATGCAGTATAAATAAAAAGACATAGTGCCCATTATCATTGTTAATAATCGTATAGAATGTTTCATAATATAGACATATACAGTTATTTTTTGTTTTTTATGATTGTGACACCAGGACGGGCCAAAAGAAATATAAAATAAAACAGCCCTCATCGGGCCTGGGCACGAAGAATACTTAAAGAGAAACAGATATGGAGAGTGTAATGACTTGTCAGATGTGAAGGGATAATAAAAGATGTGTGATGAATATCCAAGAATATTCAGTGCAGCTGTAGGCATAGAAAATGAACCGTAACTGAAGGAAGACTTAACATCGAACTGTCCTGGACAGACCTATTTAAATTCAAAAAACCTTCAGCTGTAGTATCGAGACGGGAGCTGGTGCTTTGAGCTAACATACTACATGACTATAGTTGGTTTCGGTTTTTACGTCACGAACTCCCTTTTCTACTAAGGGCTAGGACGGTTGCCTTCTTGCGAAGGACTTGTTTTGGCAGCTGTAATCGTTACCCTGAGTGTATGCCCTTACTAACCTCAGTCCGTGACGGGGCGCGAACCCTCGACCTCCCGCCTCAGAGTCGCAGATGATACCATTTTGCCACGGAGACTACTCTACATGACTATGGTCATATATAATATATCGACATATATATATATATATATATATATATATATATATATATAATATATATATATATATATATATATATATATATATATATATATATATATATATATATATATATATATATATATATATATATATATATATATATATATATATGCTTTACAATATATTACAGCAAAATATGGTACTCTGTATGGCTTGCTACAGGAGTTTGGTGTATTTCTCAGTGTGGTACCTAATTTACCTTATATTTCAGGAAGTGACCAAGGAAAGCAGACGTCCCTTGTGTTTGTCTAATACTGCAGTGACTACTGTGCATTAATCCTGGATCTTGGGATCTCAGGAGACATAACCAACTGGAGGAAAGTGCAGTACAGGCATCTGTATTTTTCTTTTTTCTTTTTAGATGGAAAAGTGTTCTGTAGATTGTAAGAAAATATTCATGAGAATTTTACCACATATATCAAGAATGAAAAGATACCTTCTATTTGCGGTAGCACATGGCTCATTACTATCGAAATGTACATTTAATGGGGACTGATATCAACACGTCACCAAGAAGTATGCTGGAGGATAGTAACTCTGACCATACTGTGCCTCAAAGCAGTCTGAAATAATCTTAATAGTATTTTTTTAAGTATTTTGTTATAGTTTAAGGCAATAGAAAATTTCTGTTCCAGAAAAATTTGTTCCTTTCTCACTTTGGGTTCAATATAGGTGACTGCAAAGGTACCACATTAATCAGTTCATGTGAGCCTCTTTAATCCAAATCCTTAATATATCTATATGAAAGTATACTTTAGTATTTGATTCTTTTAAAGTGGTTTCATTGCAAGTTGGAATTAATTAAGCTTTGCGCTTCAATGTAACATACTGCAGTTATTAGAAGAATTTTAAATATTAAATGTTCTGTTGTGTTGAATTTAAGAAAGGGAATCACAGTGCTATAAATTATGTGAATTATGACATTGTTTTGTATTTGTGGTGACTGGTTCTCTCCAGTGTAATATCTGTCTTTGTATTGTTATGGTGGGGACCACCGTTGTGCAGAGATAGAATGCTTTACTTGGAAGGTGATGGACCCATGTTTGAGCTAATGCTGGGGCAATAGTAAGGGCATCCAGCCTTATTCCCCAGCTTCAGTCCATCTGTTTCCACCCCCAAATGGGAACAATTAGTGAAACTTTAATGTCTAATTTGTATTTTATAAACTAGTTTCATATCTTATTTCACTTAATGCAGTTTCCTTTTAATGTTATCTACAACTATGACAACAGAGTAATTACTGGACATATTATTATTATTATTATTATTATTATTATTATTATTATTATTATTATTATTATTATTATTATTATTATTATTATTATTATTATTATTATTATTATTATTATTATTATGTTATTTGCAGTAGTTTGTTTTTTTATTTAACTATAATACGAGTTATTTTTTCCTAAATTTTATGATGTATTCTTTTTTATATAACCAAGCACTAGTTGATTATTATGTGAAGAAATTATCTCAAATAGCAGTCGCCATTAAGTACATTATATAAAGTAATATTATTAATTATGAATGTATTAAAAACAAGGTAAAACTCTGATAAACAATTTTTTGTAAGCTACTGAACAAAATTCACTCGAAAATATATCAGGACAATTCAGAAGCCTATGCTATACTCATCTGTAATATTTTTGTCCTCTGAGATCCCAAGATCCTGGCTTAATGTATACGAGTCACTGCGGTATTTGACCCTTCCTGAAACATAAGGCAAATTAAGTATCGCACTGAGAGACTGACAAAATTTCTTTAACAAGTCATATACAGTACATACTAGGACTATATTTCGATGTAAACTTTTAAACAATGACAAATGAATAAGCCTTACTCATCTCCCACTGCTATGTTCACATATAATACGTCTGCATCAAACATCATCTATGGCCTTAACAAAAATAATGATAGGCACTGCATTCTTGGATTTCGATTGCATTACAAATGGCATCCAGTAAATGAAACCTGTGAAACAAAAATCACATTTGTTTATATACTGATCATGTAAGGGATGAAAACTTAATAATTTTCTTATATGATAAAGAATATGTGACATCAGGTACTGTATTAAAGAGGATTTGACTATCATACCCCTTTTCAAACAGTTAAATTGCAGTCATTGGCAGAAACAATTGGAAACTGTTTTTGGACTGTTTCATCTCCGATTTATGTGTTCCACAATCAATAAAATATGGGCCTCCGTCTTTCATATTAACTCTAGAACTTTTCAAAATTATTAATACCATATCTCTCATTCTGTTTCCCTCCCTGAGCACTACATCTACGGTATTTTAAATATGAACATACTGAAGATGACTCTCTCTCTCATCATTCTCTTACTTGTATAGCCTTTTTAGGGGGCTCTTACGACGTGCCTGGAATATGGACGGGGAATTATTTCACCCCCACTACGGGAACAGACCTTCTAGTCAACTCCTTTGACAAATAAGTAATAAAGAAAAAATGGCAATTCTCTCTTAACTACTACCACATAACACTGCATTGAGCGAATTGAGACACACCAAGAATACAACGTGTTCTCTTCCCTCAAGAACAATACATAATACATAGTCAAAATACTAATTAATTAATCTGATAAAAAAAAACACTTGCTGCTACAAAAGCTGTTATCCACTTAAGTATGTAAATGGCAACAGAATATCAGGTCCATACAAAAAAAAAAAAGTAAAAGTACTGTATAAGCAAATTAGAAAGTAAAAATTTAGGGCACTTTACCCCTACAGAAAAAATATGTGTGCACCATCTTACATACCGTATCGCAATTTGTCCCCATGAATTGGGGTGGTCACAGACAGTCTAGAGTTGCAAGATTAAGACTGGATGACACTCTAAAGAGTCCCGCAATGGGTTTAAACCCGCTTCGGTCACCTCTCGACTCACGCATACTACACCTAAGTTACCGTGGGAACTAAAGCCCAGAGAGAAATTGCAGTAAAAAATAATTTCTTGGTACTCCACAAATACATTAGTTAATGTTAATGAGCTTGATATTATGGCCTTTCTGACCATTTCTGAATCTGCAAGCGTAAATTTTGTTTGCCACTTCAAGCGTCACAATTAACCTCCATTCAAAGAGGGAAGGACAAAACAGATTAAAACTGGGGAATCAAGGCTGAATGCTCTTTCTATTATCAGGGGTTTGAATGTGGGTTTCTCACTTCCCATACAGAGCATTCTATCCACTGTACTACTGCAGTTGCTTAGCGTACTCATATAGAGTATGATATGATAATTTAGCTACAGCAAGAAGATAACAAATGTCAACGTTGTTCCCTATACTGTACTTCCTTGATCCCTGTACCTATTACACTTTTATCTTGCATTCTGCTCAAGTATATACAAGGGAATATCTTGTAGACAGCAGTTAGAGCAATCGACTAAGGAACTGACAACACCATGTTCGAGCTCACCACGGAGCATTATAGGAAGGGAATCGGCTCTAATTCCTCTGCTCCAACCTGCCTCATGTCCACCCCTGTTTGAACTGGAATTAACAGGGATACATATATTGACAAACAACATCAACTATATTATTATGGTCATTACAGACTAGATTAGAGGAGGAGTATGATCAGTTTTTATAAACATATGCCAAATTACATCCATTGGTAGGCTACAGTGTATCTGAACTATTAGTTTTACAATCATATCAAGTCAATTAAAAAAGCGAGTATTTACAAGAACAGATTATTATGATAATCCTCATTTCATGTGTTATTAATAGTCCCTATTATGAAGTGGACACAGAAATTAAGGTTGTATGCCCTTCCTACAGGCCCAAGGTGGGCTCGATCGTCAGTCAGTCAATGCCTGAGTCATGTAATTTAACCACTCAGATACCATGGTCCACAAAAGGAATAAAAAACATCCAAGCCTATGCATTGTTTTCATATAATACTAAAAATGTAAACTCTTGTCTTGCATTTCACCTACAACAATCTTCTGATATCCAAAGCAAAAACCAGGAATATAATACAAAGTAAAACGGTTTGTTTGACATTTTGTCAATAATATTCTCTAATTGAATAAGGGTGAGCACAGACAGGCTGGATCTGGGGAATTAAAGCTGGATGCCATTCCTATCGCCCCTGGTGGGGTTAAGCACTGGTTTGTCACTACCTGGTTAAGCGATGTATCTACATAGCTACTGCAGCCCCATATAAAATCTATAGTAAAACTACTGAGGTTAATTAGTTGATAGTTTCCCTGAGATTATTGACTTACCTAATGCTTAACCCAGGGAATGAAGGATTGAAAATGACCAAAGGAGTAACACCACATCCCCTGTGTCAAGATCTAAACCTATGATGACATCCTAAGATTTATTCCTTAGATTTTATACCAGTTCCATTCTTTTACTCTGAGAGTTCTAGCATGACCTGCAAGCTAAGAGCACATGATTTCAAATGTAATTATAAACAGTACATATTTTCAGTGTGAAATCATTACAGGTGAAAAAAACTGCCCTCAACAGGGCTCGGGCACCAAGAAAACATAATGTAAAGAGAAACAGACATGGGGAGTGTTGTGACTTGTCAGCTGTGAAGGGATAAGACATGTGTAATGAATACGCCAAAATATTCAGTGTAGCTGTAGGCATAAGAAAAGAACCTTAACAGAAGGAAGACTTAACATCGAGCTGTCCTGGCTAGTCCTATTTAAATCAAAAAAACCTTCAGTTGTAGCATCCCAACTGGCGAATGGTGCCCTGGGCCAACCTACTACAATAAATAAGTGTGGATGTTTTTCATTAATATCAAAGGCTTCCAAGCAAAAATTTCTATACAGGCTTTTATAAAAAAAAAAAAAAAACTTTCAAAACGGTATCCACTGCTATGACTAGCCGAACTCTTTCATCTATTTAGCAAAATATTAATATTAGGTGATACAATAGAGACTTCAAGATGCAGAGTAAGAATTAGCTTTATAATAATATGAGCATAATTTATTTACCTTAGAGAAAATGGTTAAAAAACCCATATCAAGGTGTAAGGTATATTAAATCTTTCCTCCATGGGACATAAAATCATTGGCAAAAGCATCCCTTTCTCATGAACACTTCCCTAACTCCTGACCTGAAATAAAATTAAAAATTACATGTTATTAGAGTTTGAAACAAAATATCTTGAAACGTTTTAATTATTAGCAAGCTAATAGAGGGTCAGTGGTTTAATAACCTTGGTACTTTATATTATTATTAGAATTCAAAATTATTATTATTATTTCCTTTTTGAACACCACCTCTCATCCTAATGGAAGTCAAAGTCTCTCCCAAACAGGACATCGCATATCCTTACAATCCATCTCCTCCAAAGACTGCCTTAAGTTTGAATACCCGGTAAACACAACTTATAAAATCCCATTCAAGATTTTCCATTATCAAACTTTCCAGGTGTCCAACCTATCTAATTCATACAGGTTTCATTCTCCCCACTATATTTCCTGATCCAAAATATTTTTCTCGTTCTCTTAATTCTCACCGTGTGGAAAACCTCCATGCAATGCCAGCAACAAAACTCGAACTGTTTCTTTTTACTACTCGGAGTTTTTCTAGAATATGTAGTAAGCAAGTTAGCTAATTGCAGATGGTTTCCAAGCCTTCAAGATTTTTTTTTACTGTTTTATGTGTCACTATTATTTTCTTTTCAAATAGGAGTGGACAGAGACATGCATGAGCTGGGATATTAGGGCTAGACGCCTTTTCAAACATTCTGCAGTGGGATTGAAAGCAGGTTTGTCACTTCCCGAATTGAAAATTTTAATCAGGAAGCTACCACAGCCCCATGAAGGCCTCCAAGAATCCGTGGAATATTAACAAAATAGAGCTCTCCCATAGTAATATCAATTTGAATTTTGTTAAGAAACATCATTAATATGATTACTATACTAGTAGGAATTCATTCACATTAAACTCAAATTTCCAATATTGACCCATAATCTTTACCGTGATTAAGGAACTGAGTGTGCTAATTATGTACATTGCTGGATCTTTCCAACAAGGTTTACATGGTGTATGCACTATATTTAACTAAGGTTGGATGGAGATGCTAAATTAAGTTATGAAAAGATTGAGTAGTGTATGCCAAATCACTCCACATAAGTCACTTGTAATAAAACCTAACTTATACATTCACCAGTACTTTTAAAAGACTGAAGCTTAATTATTCTTTATGTATTTGATACTCCATTATAGATTTGCTCACTGGCTTGGCCAGGAAACAACTGTAAGAGTAGATTTACCATAACCTTTTACTAGTAACAGATTCAAATTGGAAAGCAATAACAAACTATGAATTCCAAATCTCATTTAGGCAAATACCTACAGTTTAGTAAACAAGATGTTCATAAGTACTGTACTTAGTTTCCATAATTACCTCTAAGTATATGATCTGTTCCTGCTCTCTAAGTCACCATCATTTAATAATAAATCATGTAATAAATTAGTGGGATTTTGACTCAATATCCTTTATAACATCCCATGGTTAGCTCAAACACATGCAAGTCGCTTCCAGTTTCATGTGCTTAACTGCCGACCCAACGTAGCCCCTATATTTAACTAATCTAATAAAAAAAGTAAATACAACACAACCTTACGCAACTGCTACACCAAAGTTTTAGATGTAAATTTAACTGACTACTTCCATGTCCCTAGAAAAATAACTGATATTCAGCACAGAAAAGTGAGCAAATGAAACAAAATGTACCAAAATAAATCCGTATTTTGTAATGAAAGTGCACACATATTTATCTACCTCACGTTAGAGGTGTTATTGGGTATGATTGCTGTAGACATATTTATGTACATTTCGGTACATTACACTGTCTCAAATATGTGGCAAGGATGGGCCTGGTGTGTGTGGCATTGAAAATGCTCTAAGTAAGGGTAACTGATCAAAGATGAACTTGCAATTTTACTCAATGATAACCAGTGTTAAACGGTGTGCACTGACAGAGACATATATTGCAATTTGTTTAATATAATACTTTTATTACAATGTGTATCTATATCCACGATACTTTTCTTCAACAATGGGCCTAAAAGTATCATATAATACATTCACATTATAAAAATAATAATATTCTTTAGAAAGTCAAGTGGATTTCATATATATATATATATATATATATATATATATATATATATATATATATATATATATATATATATATATATATATATATATATATATATATATATATATATATATATATATATATATATATATACCTAGTTCTCAGAATAACGCCTAGATAGGTTCTCAGAAGTGACGGGTAAATGGAAAATCGCGTGAAAAAACGAGTCATTTTCCATAGGAAACAATGATAAAGGGCATATATACGTTCCACAACCCTACATAGACACACTATGCCAAAGATATAAGAGAAGTAAAACATATTTTATAAGTACATAACAAAACAGAAAGACCTGTAGTTATTTATATTAACATGCAAATCGTGTACAGTATAAAAGATATACAAATTTACTGTACAGTAAACAAATTAATGCACTCTATTATGCGGTGGGCAACAGGCATACACTGGGACGTGCATGGTGGCCAGTGTTGCCAGATAAAGCAAATGCTTTATTATCAAATGTATGGTATATTTTAGGATATATATTAATTACAAGATGGTAGTACTGTAATTTGAATAAAAATGTACTTCATATTTAAGATTCTTGAAAGAACTTACCAGCTTAGATGTATATTTTTTATATTTATCATTTCTCTCATTCATCTATTCTGGCAACACTGATGGTGTCGGTGAGCACCCTCGCACACTATTTCCCTGACGATATTATATCAAAAGTTTGTTTGCTGTTTGTTCTTTGTGCTTTTTTTCCATTATTATCATAATATTCGATGACATAAAGCGGTAGAAGAGGAGCTGCAGGAGAACGAACCTCTATCGGCTAACATTTTGTCACACTTCCATATCAGCTGATGAACCCTCGAACGCTATTTCCCTGATGATATTATATCGAAAATTTGTTTGCTGTTGGTTCTTAATGCATTTTTTCAATTTTCTTCATAATATTCAATCGATTAAGCAGTAGAAGAGGAGGAGGGAGAACAAACCTCTATCGGCAAACGTTTTGTCACACTTCCGTATCAGCTAATGCACCCTCGCATGCTATTTCCCTGACGATATTATATAAAAAATTTGTTTGCTGTTTGTTCTAAATGCTTTTTTCCAATTTTCTTCATAATATTTGATCGCATTAAGCGGTAGAAGAGGAGAAGGATGAGGGAGAATGAACCTCTATCGGCAAACATTTTGTCACTCTTCCATATCAGCTGATGCACCCTCGCACGCTATTTCCCTGATGATATTATATCAAAAATTTACTAGCTGTTTGTTCTTAATGCTTTTTTTCAATTTTCTTCATAATATTTGATCGCATTAAGCGGTAGAAGAGGAGGAGGATGCGGGAGAATGAACCTCTATCTGAAAACGTTTTGCTATTTCCGTATCAGCTGATTCACCCTCGCACGCTAGTACCCTGACGATATTATATTGAAAATATGTTTGCTGTTTGTTCTTAATACTTTTTTTCAATTTTCTTCATAACATCCAATTGCATTAAGTGGTAGAAGTGGAGGAGAATGGTGGAAAAGTGCCTTCGAGGCAGTCGAATTTTTACTAAAATGAAATATTCTTTTCAAATTTTTTTGCATGGGCGTTATTTGCGAATTTCGCATTTTTACTATTATTTTTTAGGGCCATTATTGCAATTTCACTGATAAAAAAAAATGTGGAAAAAACCAACAAGGCGTATACAGTAATCCCTCGATATTTCGCAGCTCACCTATCGCGAGTTTATTGCATCGCTGATTTTTTTGGCAAAAAAAACAAATACATAAATTAAAAATATATATATATATATATATATATATATATATATATATATATATATATATATATTTATATATATATTTTTTTTTTAAGATTATTGTGACACCAGTACGGGTCAAAAAATTATAAAATAAAACAGCCTTTATCAGGCTGTAAAGAAAAACAGAGATGGAGAGTGTAATTACCTGTCAGATGTGAAGGGATTATAAAAGATGTGTAATGAATATCCAGTTCTCTGCTGGGTTTAAATATACCTCTGCATTACTTTCATGATGTCTATTCCAATAATTCTCCTTAGATATTATTATTATTATTATTATTATTATTATTATTATTATTATCATTATTATTATTATTATTATTATTATTATTATTATTATTATTATTATTATTGTTATTGGCGACAATAATTTTCCTTTGGTGATTATTATGGAGATGATTATTATTATTATTATTATTATTATTATTATTTTTATTATTATTATTATTATTATTATTATTATTATTATTATTATTATCATTATTATTATTATTATCATTATTATTATTATCATTATTATTATTATTATTATTATTATTATTATTATTATTATTATTATTATTATTATTATTATTATTATTATTATTATTATTATTATTAAGGGCTCATCATTGTTTGTACATATGTTGGTTTATTTACTTTAATAAACTGTGTAACAGTGCCCCTCCCTAGTTGGCTGGGACAAAGTGAGTGTGAGGGGTTGGGTAGAATAGAATGTTGGAGAGAGAGAGAGAGAGAGAGAGAGAGAGAGAGAGAGAGAGAGAGAGAGAGAGAGAGAGAGAGAGAGAGAGAGACATCTTTAATTAACTCTGTTCATTCAATCAAAACTACATTATTTATTGTAAAATTAATGGTTTAATTACAAATTCGTAATAATAATAATAATAATAATAATAATAATAATAATAATAATAATAATAATAATAATAATAATAATAATAATTAATAATAAATAATAATAATAATAATAATAATAATAATAATAATAATAATAATAATAATAATAATAATAATAATAATAATAATAATAATAATAATAATAATAATATAATAATCTCCACAATTATCATCAAAGGAAAATTATTGTTGCCAATAATAATAATAATAATAATAATAATAATAATAATAATAATAATAATAATAATAATAATAATAATAATAATAATAATTATAAGAGCTAAGGAAAATTTTTGGAATAGACATCATGAAAGTAATGCAGAGGTATATTAAATCCCAGCAGAGAATTGGATATTCATTACACATCTTTTATAATCCCTTCACATCTGACAGGTCATTACACTCTCCATCTCTGTATCTCTTTACAGCCTGATAAAGGCTGTTTTATTTTATCATTTTTTGGCCCGTCCTGGTGTCATAATCATTTTTTTTTGTATACATATAAAGAGAACCCTCGCTATATCGCAGTTCACCTTTTATGAATTCAGTACATTGTAGGTTGTTTTGGGCAAGCTTTTTTTTCTTTTTTTGGGGGTATATGCAAAAATCTACAATATGTGAAAATACTAAAATTTTCAGTACAGTATTTTCATTATTTTATTGAAAAAACTTTTTTAATTATTTTATTGATAAAAAAAAGTATTTCTCAGCCTAAAAATAACAAAACTGCAGAAAATAGTAAAAAGTATGAATTTAAACATGTAACTCCGCACCATAGAAAGTACAATACTGGTATTGGCGTTTCGGGAAACGCAAAGGGTAGTACCTTCGTGAGCTTGTACTTATTAACATTTCCAGTATTTTCATTATTTTCTTGATAAAAAAAAAGTATTTCTTAGCCTAAGAATAATAAAACAATAAAAAATAGTAAAAAACATGAATTTAAACATGTAACTCACAGTATTGCACCATGTAAAATATGATACCAGTATCAGTATTTCGGAAAACGAAAAGGGTCGCACCTACATGAGCTAGTACATATTAATATTTCCATTATTTTCATTATATTATTGATAGAAAAAGTATTTCTTAGCCTAAGAATAATAAAACAGTAAAAAATAGTAAAAAACATACATTTAAACATTTAACTCACAGTATTGCACCATGTAAAATACTATACGATAGCGTACACTGTATTGGCATCTTGGAAAACGCAAAGGGTTGCACCTATGTGAGATAGTACATGGGATGCTATTGGCTGATGGGTGGGAGACGACGAATCAAAGAATTGTTTTTTTGTTTGTTGGCTTTTTGATTGAAGCTTCATTCTCCCAGCATCTTCCATTGTCTCGCCTCACCCGTTCAGTCTACTCACGTGTGTGCCGTTCGCGTTGTGCTTCTTAAAACGTTGTGCTTGTGATTTTGTGAAACTTTCATATTTCAACTTCTGCAATGCCTCCCAAGCATCCTTCATATTCTACGGCTTCTGGTAGTAAGCATAAGCGGCAAAGGAAGATGTTGACCATAACAGAAAAGGTAAAACTGTTAGATATAGTGAAGGAAGGAAGAAGGTTCGCGGATGTCGGCCGCTATTTCGGCATCAACGAATCTACTGTTCGATACATCCAAAAGGACGAGGCAAATATCAGGAAAACAGAGACTATTACTTTTAGTAAAACAGCGAAGAGGGTCGTAACACCCCGCAATAAGATAATAGTGTGGATGGAATCTGCTTTGGCCCTGTGGATTGCTGATTGCAGGAAAAACATCAGCTTAGACAGCAATATCATACAAACAAAGGCAAAGAAGCTGTACGAGACATTCGCTGCAAATGAACCTGACGACAACAGTGGCGACCGTGAGAAGGAGGAGAGAGAAGACATCGATGACCCACAACCAGGACCCTCCAATGATTCTCCAGTGAGGACATGATCATTCGTTGCAAGCAAAGGATGGTTAACCAAATTTCAAAAACGCTATGGCCTAAAGAGCGTTTCGGTGCATGGCGAAGCTGCCTCTGCAGATACAGCTGCAGCTGAAGAATATGGAAAGAACGACTTCAAGAAAATTATTGAGAAAGGCAAATATGCTCCTGAGCAAGTATTTAACATGGATGAGACTGGGCTATTTTGGAAAAGAATGCCGTCTCATACTTTTCTCTTCAAGGAAGAAGCTAAAGCGCCGGGATTTAAAGCGCACAAAGACCGCATTACCCTCATCATGTGCGGGAATGCTGCAGGTTGCTTGTTAAAGCCTGGGCTTATCTACAAGTTTAAGAACCCTAGGGCTTTATAGAACAAAAACAAGAATCTACTGCCAATGTATTGGATGCATAACCCTAAGGCCTGGATCACGAAAAGCCTCACATTGGACTGGTTTCACCAATGCTTTATCCATCAGGTCAAAGTTTATCTTGCAGAGAAGGGCCTTGAATTTAAAGTCCTTCTTTTGATGGATAATGCTGGTGGTCATGCAACTGATCTCCAATATGACGGTGTCCAAGTAGAGTTCCTGCCACCGAATACGAAATCACTGATTCAGCCTATGGATCCAGGCATTATTCGTGTGTTCAAGACCCTCTACACAAAAAATGCCCTGGCAAACCTGGTTGACTCCATGGATGCAGACAAAAAATTCGTACTGAAGACGTACTGGCGTAACTACATGATTGCTACTTGCCTTCAAAATATTCAGAATGCAATCAAAGAGATGAAGCCAGCCACAATCAATGCCAGCTGGAAGAAATTGTGGCCCGAAGTCATCTACGACTACAAGGGATGTGCTCCTGACGAAGTCCATAACTCGGCAGTTGCAAAAGCTGTGAAGTTGGCTGCATTTCTAGGAGGAGAAGGCTTTAAAGATATGACTCACAAAGATGTGAATGAACTGATCGACTGCCATTTACAGCCTTTGACTGATGAAGACTTTGAAGAAATGACAATATCAGCGAGCGAAGAAGAGGAAGAAGAACAACCAGAAGAAATGAACGAAGAAGTCGAAGAACCTGGCCTTACACTCAAACGTCTGGCGGCCATGTATAAACATGTGAAAGAACTCCAACAACAGTTGCAAGTGCATGACAATAATATGTTTCGTTCAGTGACTTTCTGCAATATTATCGATGATGCCATGACTTCTTACAAGACCTTCTTCACACAAAAGAAGAAACAGCGACAGCAACTCCCCATTACCATGTTCTTCTCTCGCAAAAAGCAGCCGTAAAGCTGTCATTGGCTGTGAAGTATTTGGCTGTGGAGTATGTACACATCATCATCACCTCATTCACGGTAAGCTTACATATCACGTTCATATAAATTTACGCTTGCAATCTGTTATTAATAAAGTAAAGGGTGGTTTGTTAACAATGCAGGGAGGGTTTATACAGTAAAGGTAAAACTAAATGTAAAATACCTATGTATATATTGTGCTCCTACTTCGTGGATTTTCACCTATCGTGGCTGGTCCCGGAACCGAATCCCCCCAATAAACGAGGAAGCACTCTGTGTATATATATATATATATATATATATATATATATATATATATATATATATATATATATATATATATACATACATACATACATACATACATACATACATACATACATACATACATACATACATACATACATACATACATACATACATACATACATACATACATACATACATACATACATACATACATACATACATACATACATACATACATACATACATACATACATACATACATACATACATACATACATACATACATACATACATACATACATACATACATACATACATACATACATACATACATACATACATACATACATACATACATACATACATACATACATACATACATACATACATACATACATACATACATACATACATACATACATACTACATACATACATACATACATACATACATACATACATACATACATACATACATACATACATACATACATACATACATACATACATACATACATACATACATACATACATACATACATACATACATACATACATACATACATACATACATACATACATACATACATACATACATACATACATACATACATACATACATACATACATACATACATACATACATACATACATACATACATACATACATACATACATACATACATACATACATACATACATACATATATATATATATATATATATATATATATATATATATATATATATATATATATATATATATATATATATATATATATATATATATATATATATATATATATATATATATATATATATATATATATATATATATATATATATATATATATATACAGTAATCCTTCGCTATTTCGCGGTTCACCTATCGCAGATTCAGTGCATCGGGGATTTTTTTTTTTTTTTTTTTTTTTTTTTTTTTTTTTTTTTTTTTTTTTTTTACGATTATTGTGACACCAGGATAGGCAAAAAAATTATAAAATAAAACAGCCTTTATCAGGCTGTAAAGAGAAACAGAGATGGAGAGTGTAATTACCTTTGAGATATGAAGGGATTATATCTGTTGGTTTATTTACTTTAATAACTGTGTACAGTGCCCCTCCCTAGTTGGCTGGGACAAAGAGAGTGTGGGGGGTTGGGTAGAATAGAATGCTGGAGAGAGAGAGAGAGAGAGAGAGAGAGAGAGAGAGAGAGAGAGAGAGAGAGAGAGAGAGAGAGAGAGAGAGAGAGAGAGAGAGAGAGAGAGAGAGAGAGAGAAGAGAGAGAGAATCTTTAATTAACTCTTGTTCATTCAACCAAAACAACACTATTTATTGTAAAAATAATGGTTTAATTACATATTCGTAATAATAATGATAATAATAATAATAATAATAATAATAATAATAATAATAATAATAATAATAATAATAATAATAATAATAATAATAATAATAATAATAATAATAATAATCTCCACAATCATCATCAAAGGAAAATTATTGTTGCCAATAATAATAATAATAATAATATCTATGGAGAATTTTTGGAATACTGTAGACATCATGAAAGAAATGCAGAGGTATATTTAAACCCAGCAGAGAACTGGATATTCATTACACATCTTTTATAATTCCTTCACATCTGACAGGTCATTACACTCTCCGTATCTGTTTTTCTTTACAGCCTGATAAAGGCTATTTTATTTTATCAATTTTGGGCCGTCCTGGTGTCATAATCATCTTTATTTTATCTATTTATTTATTTTTTTTTTTGTTTTTATGTTCCTACTTCGCGGAAATTCACCTATCGCGGCCGGTCCCGGAACCGAACCCCTGCAATAAACGAGGGATTACTGTATATATATATATATATATATGTATGTATGTATGTATGTATGTATGTATGTATGTATGTATGTATGTATGTATGTATGTATGTATGTATGTATGTATGTATGTATGTATGTATGTATGTATGTATGTATGTATGTATGTATGTATGTATGTATGTATGTATGTATGTATGTATGTATGTATGTATGTATGTATGTATGTATGTATGTATGTATGTATGTATGTATGTATGTATGTATGTATGTATGTATGTATGTATGTATGTATGTATGTATGTATGTATGTATGTATGTATGTATGTATGTATGTATGTATGTATGTATGTATGTATGTATGTATGTATATATATATATATATATATATATATATATATATATATATATATATATATATATACACAGTGGTGACCCCAACCCACAAATGCCAGTACCCATGAACAAAATTTTGAACAAATTTTGACCCCAACCCACGAATACGCATGTGTTGGCCAAGCCACCATGTGTCCCATTCGCCAGCTCTCAGTTCTGCATTGGTGCTCGCGCTGTGTGGTTCGTTCATGATGTTCGTAGTTCTTGCTTTATTTTTCATTGTTTTACCTTTCATATAGCCCATAGTATGGCTTCTAAGAAATTTAAGTGTTAGTGATATTGGGGTCAAACATCCTAAATGCATAACAGTGGAAACAAAGAATGATATAATTTCTAAACAAGAAAATGGGGTTCGTGTGTCCGATCTCGGCACGCAGTATAACATGGCAAAATCAACCAACTGTACTATTTTAAAGAATAAAGAGATCTTAAAGGCGACTGACGTGGCTAAGGGAATAAATATATTTGCAAAGAAAAGGTCACAATTATTAGAGGTCGAAAAATTATCATTTGTGTGGATGAATGAAAAACAGCTGGTTGGAGATAGTATTAGCGATACCATAATGTGCACTAAGATTTTGCAAATGCACCATGATTTAGTAACGAACTCTCCGAGTTCTAGTGGCGCTAAAGTTGAGGAATTTAAAACCTGTAGAAGCTGGTATGAATATTTTCGTTGATGAACTGGGATTCATAGTATCAGTAGACATGGAGAGACGGCTAGTTCTGGCCAAAAAGCAGCGGATACTTATGTGAAGGAATTCGCTAAATTTATCGAGAGTGAAGGTTCTATCCCTCCTCCTCCACCACCATCCACGTATGCCAGCAACAATCATCCACAAAGGAAAATGCAGTACTGTTTCTTACCTACATTATTTTTTTTACCTCCAATATGTACTCTTTCCTACTGCATTTGTTATTAGTGGGAGAATGTGACAACTTTTTCTAAGTGTTGGACATCGCAATTCTATACTGAGTATCAACTAGTGTATACAGTATACCTGAATATGTACATGTTTTACTTTATCAGAGTAGAATTCCTTTCAATTATTAATGTAATTTTCCTTTTACAGATAAAATGCATAGAACCTGTATTATATTTCATGTCTTTAGTGACTAAAAAATTTTTAAAATGAATATTTATTGTGACTAGGAATGGATTAACTGAATTTACATACTTTCCAATGGGAAAAATAAATCCAACCCACTAACAGTCCAACCCATGAACAGTTTTTGGAAACGGATTAAGTTCGTGGGTTGGCATCGCCACTGTACACCCAGTTCTTGGAATAACGCAAAGATAGTTCTCAGAAGTGATGAGTAATGTAAATATCGAGTAATGTAACGAGTCATTTTCCAAAAGAAACAATGATACTGGGCATAGAAACGTTTCACTTGAACGATTGAATCAGATGAGCTCACCACAAGGCATCATACCACTCTCCAACACTTGCTTCCATCCCTAGTGACGAAGTTATCGCACAGAAATGCTGATTATCTAAGTCAAATTGATGTAAAATGCAACACAACGAATGGATATCAAAACATCCTCATGTATGACATTATTTTACTATGAATACTTTTATAAAAGGGCAATTTTTTGCTGTTATAGTTTAGATAGAGCCCTTTCCTTTTACACCTGGCACCAACACTTGCTTCCATCCCTAGTGACAAAGTTATCGTACAGAAACGCTGATTATCTAAATCAAATTGATGTAAAATGCAACACAACGAAAGGATATCAAAACATCGTCATTTATGACATTATTTTACTAAGAATACTTACATAAAAGGGCAATTTTTTGCTGTTTATAGTTTAGATAGAGCCCTTTCCTTTTACACCTGGCACCAGCACACATTAAAGTTCAGAAATTGTCCTTTTCACCCCCTCCCCAATCCCAACCCAGGGTGTCCCCTTAATTCCCATATAAACCTATGCACATGGCAGCAAAGCGGGAAAGTGCCTCCAAGACAGTTGCTTATTACTAAAATGAAAAGTTTTATTTAAATTTTTTTGCACGGGCATTATTCGGGTATTTCGCATTTTTTTTATTATTATTTTTTGGGGGTGTTATTCCAATTTCACGTATTCTAAAAACGCTTAAAAAGCGAGCTGAGTGTGTATATATATATATATATATATATATATATATACATATATATATATATATATATATATATATATATATATATATATATATATATATATATATATATATATATATATATATAAGGTCCTCATGTAATATCGATCCAGGTTATGTTGTTTTGCCGTTACAACAAAGGCCAAAAAATAATTAATAAATTATTACTAAACTAACTTTTCAACCAACCTGGCTGGTGGGGTATATTCAAATCAAGTGGCAAAATAGTTTGTGAGTGCGACGGAAGAATACACAGCTAGCAGCACTGCTGCATTTATATTTATTAGATTAATGGCATTATTTATTTATTTGTTTATATATTTGATTGTATTGAAGGATTATATTAAATTTAAAAAAAAAATTACTAAACACATAGCTGTAAATACAATTTCATTCAAAATACACACAAATACACATCTAGCAGCACTGCTGTATTCATATTTATCAAGTTAAAGTCCTTATTTATTTATTTGTTTTTATGTTTAGTTGCATCAAAAAATTATATTGAATTTAAAAAAAAATACCAAACACATAGTTGTAAATACAATTTTATTCGAAATACACAGCTAGCAGCACTGATGTATTAATATTTATCAAGTTGTTGGTTTTATTTATTTATTCGTTTATATATTTGGTTTTAATGAAGCATTATACTGAATTTCATAAAAAAAATAAACACAGCTGTAAATACGATTTTATTTAAAACACCTATGAATATAAAGGTAGCAAACACAACTGTATTCATATTTAATAAGTTAATGTCCTTATTTATTTATTATTTTATGTATTTGGTCATACTGAAGGATTATATTGAATTTAAAAAAAAATAAGCGCATTCTGTAGTTGTAAATACAATTTTATCCGAAATCTGAAATACACACGAATACAAAGGCAGCAAACACAACTGTATTCGTATTTATCAAGTTGATGGCTTTATTTATATATATTTTTTATATAGAGTTGGTTATAAAGAAAAATAACATTGAATTTAAAAAGAAAAATACCAAACACATTGCAGTACATACGATTTTATTCAATATAGTTTGTTGAGCGTAATGTAAGGATACGATGTCATGCGGCATTAGGAGATGGAGAACAACAACTCTCAGTTTGTTGCCGCCCGCCATATTGTATCTAGTGCTTTCATCTGCTCTCTCTTTGTGTTCGCCTGTTACTGACATTACAGTGCCTCCCAAGCGTGCTAGTGATCAATCTGATGGCAATGCCACTAAGAAAAGAAAAGCCATCACCATGGAAATTAACTCTGAAGTGGTAAATCATGCTGAGAAGGGAAAATTTTCTATGGTGTGCAAGCACACCGTATGAGTACAGTAAAAGTTAGCAATAACTACAGTTTTGTTGTAGTGTAATATTTTTATGTTTATAAGTGTTTTATTATCTTACAATGAGAACTTATTTTGTTGTAGTGTAATATTTCTATGTTTATGAGTGTATTTTGTTATCTCACAATGAGAACTTATTTTATTGTAGTGTAATATTTTTGTTTATAACTAGTTTAATTATCTTACATTGAGAACTTATAGTACAGTACTTTTTCTATAGATTATGTACTGTACTGTATGTTCTTTTGCCTCTCTAGACTCACCTGTCCCTGTCTCCTCAGCAGCTGCTTCCCCAGCTTCCTCCTAATAAGCAAGTTTTTCCCTCCTCTGAGTAAAACAATACAGTACCTACAGTTTTGTACTATACAGTATTATTGTAGTGTTAAACAGTACAGATATTATTGTGTATATAAGTGTAGTTTTATTATGCAGCGCCTGTATCTTACAATATTAATTTTAAAGGTTTGCAATACTATTAAAATTATTTTTAGTATTTTTCTATGATAGAATAAAAACTTAGATTATTTTTCTATGTTTAAGCTGATTTATTTTTAACACAGGTTGGGAGGCCTATGGTTCCAATTTAGGCGAATTCCGACTTACATCGAAATCCACTTAAAGTTGGCTGTCAGGAACAAAACCCCGAAGTTAAACAAGGACCCTCTGTATATATATATATATATATATATATATATATATATATATATATATATATATATATATATATATATATATATATATATATATATATATATATATATATATATATATAAAATGTAAAACTGCTGTTGTTACTACTTTTACAATGGCTGGATTTATAACTAGTAACTTTCTGGCCATAAAGCGGCATGCTGCATAATACTTGGTAACAGAGGAGACATTCCCCTCTGAAAATAATAATCCTTTTTTCCTCCATAGAAGCATCAATTGTACCTCAGTGGTAAAGCGGAAGAATCAGGAAGTGACGAGTATGATCACCACAGGTCCGATCACAGTAGGAAGTGCATCAACCAGCCTTAAAGCCCCGGCCACAAGATGTCTGTGTCCATCTCCATTTGAATGGGGACAAATTGTAACACAATAATGGTATAATAAATCCTGCATGAAAGTAGCATTCCAGGACCAAGGGGATGGGAACTGGATGAAAGAGAAACATTGTTGGTTTTTGTTTCCCAAATATTATATAGTAATTGTGTGGAAGAGGGGGGTAGGCTACCTCCTCCATGTTCCCTTGCATGTATTAAAATTCAACTCAGTGGGTCAATGCAAGACGATTAGGAATTTCCTCCTTTGCATTTCCCCCCACAAAGAGCTAAGTTTTTGCTTTGACTCAGCCACCTCCCTTATAAGGGGGATCATGGCTCTTTTATAGTGAGAGAAGTATTCTCCTATTCATTTCAATGGAGGTTTTGTGGTCAAATTTACATGCATATTAATAACATTTAAGCAACTACATAACAACGAATAACCAGCAATATATAACCGAGAAATTTTCCTTTATTTAGAACCCTGAGACACAGGACCTGACGCTGGGTTTAAACACCTGTTGCTTTAAAAACAGACGGAATTTAAACAAAATATTTGAATTAGACACATAAAGATCAGAATTAACAGATGATGAAACAAATGAACTGACAACAAAGACAAATTGTGGCTTACCAATGTAGTAATTACGAAGTAAATGATAGAAATCATAAACTTAAAGAATGTCCAGAAACTACAGAGGAAAATGCACAAATTGTACAAAGAAAGGATTAAATGACACTAACCAAAGGACAAATTAAATTAAATGTCCAATTTATAAGAATGAACTTGTCAAGAATGAAAAACAACACCGATCATGGCATCTAAGAAAATTAATAATGTTTCATGTAGTCTGATAAATATTCAGTCAGTGGGCAATAAAACTATCAAAATTAGAAACTTGATACATGAACTTAAACTAGATATATTTATTTTTATTGAAACTTGGCTATGGGGTGATGTGAGGGATAACTCAAAAATTAAAGAAATGAAGCCACCAACACATAATTTTCATCAGTTACCCAGAAAGGATAGAATAGGTGGTGGAGTGGGTATCTTGATGTCTAAGTCTTTTTCTAAAATAATCATAAAAAATCAATTATATTTTGAAACGTTTGAGTACATATATTTAGAAGTATCATTCAATAATAAACTCATACGAATAATTGCGATTTTTGAACCACCTGATAGAAGTGAAAAGAAATTTCTTGAAGAATTTGAGAATCTGTTAGATACAATAAACGATCTGAAAACAGTATTCATTTGTGGTGACTTTAATTAAAGACTAAATGAGGCGAGGAGTAATGAAAAAGAATTTATTGAACTTCTTGAAACAACAATGAACGGTGTGACAGACCCTACAACAATACATGATCATATACTAGACTTAGGAATACATTATAAAGATTCTAACCTAATAAAAGCACTTGAAGTTGGGCCTGATTTTTCAGTCTCACCAGTGCATAAATTAATTACTTTTTGTATTGATTTCGAGTAATCTAAATCTACATGGAAAAAATTATTTATAGAGATAAATCGAGATTTGTTGCAAGGGAATTTATTGATGACTGTATAATGAAATTAATAATGAAAACATAAGCTGTGACTGTCTATTTGATATACAAAGTGAGTCCTGTGTAGACTGCTATGTTGATAAAAGTAATATACTGTGCTCTGAAACTTACACTGAGAAATGCCCCAAAATTGAAAAACAAATAATAATTAAGGACAAGGCTATGTGGTTCAATAAAGAATTACTTACAGCAAAAAGAAAGAGACGTAACATGGAAGATAAGCGGAAAAGAGCTAAAGCAAGGGAAACAAGAGAAATATACATTAAAGCAAGAAATGCATATAGTAGTTTGGTTGAAAACACTAAAAGAACATACTACAACAAAGAGTCGAAAAATAAGGATACAAAACGGATGCATAAGAATTTAGAGAATTTATTAGGCATAAACCAAGAAAAGTTCTGCCAAATAACTGTAACAACCCAAATGAATTGGCAAATATTTTTGCTATATATTTTGATAATAAAACAGAAATTAATTATAGAAGTTTTACTGATATAAATTTTATAGATACATCATTTAGGTCACGATAGGAATATAAAAAGCTAAATAAATTCAAGGAAATAAACATGGATGCTCTAAAAAAAATAATAGGTAGAGTAAAGTGTACATATTGTGAGAATGACTCATTCCCGATAAAAGATATTAAACATGCTCCAAATATAAGCTTAATATAAGATTTTTACCTCAAAATTGTAAACATGAGTATAAGACAATCTAAATTTCCGAAAAGTGAAAAATTAGGACGCATTAAACCAACCTATAAAGGAAAAGGTTATCATAATGATTTAGGCTCTTTCAGGCCGATATCAAACTTATATTTATCAAAAATTATTGAAACTGTAATTAATGATCAATTAAGGATTCACCTTAGAGACATCAATATCATACCAGAAAATCAATCAGCTTACAGAGAAAATCACTCAACAGACAACAACAGTTTGCTCTATCATGAATGATATGATTACTATGGTTGACAATGGAAAGTGTGGAATACTGATAATGCTTGACCTACCGTTGTCCATGTTTATCATCTTAGAGACTTGAAATCTATTTGCATAGACGAAAATGCATATAAATAGCTTGAAAGCTTTTTTACAAAATAGAAAAGCTATAGTTACAATATCGAATGCAAAATCTAATATAATGGATATAAATAAGGGGGTACCACAGGGTAGTGTCTTGGGTCCCACATTATTTAATATCTATACAATTGAGTTATAGTGGATTCTAAAAAAAACATAATGTTGGATTTAAATTGTATGCTGATGATACTCAATAGTATTTTGCGATAACAACAATTCAGAACACTACTAATAAAATTGATGAAATAATGGTTGACATAAAAAACTGGATGGTTAAAAAGAAATTGAAACTGAATGATGATAAAACTGAATGCATGTTATTTGGGACAGAATATAAAGACTTTGCACAATTAGAATATATGCAGATTGGAGCATCCAAAATCAGACTGGTATCAGTTGTGCGAAACTTGGGTGTTTTTATTGACAATTGAGTTATTGTGGATTCTAAAAAAAACATAATGTTGGATTTAAATTGTATGCTGATGAAATATCAGATATTGAATATAGTAAAAACATGTAGTTATCATCTTAGAAATATTGCATTTATCAAAAAGTTCATAACCATATAATATCTAGACTGGATTATTGCAATTCCCTTTACTATGGTTTGCCAAACACTTTATTAAAAAAAAAAAAACTTCAGATCATTCAAAATAAAACAGCAAGATTATTAAAAGGCACACAGTAACGTCAAAGAATTACACCGACACTGATTGAATTGCATTGGCTGCCGATAAAGGCAAGAATTGTATACAAAATCTGTTTGCTAACCTACAAGACATTAAAGACCGGAGAACCGAAATACATGAGTATTTAGTCCCTTTTTAACTTGGAACAAACATCACAGTGAGACATGCAAGTGACAAATATAGACTGCATGAACTAAGATCTAATCAAAATATTGGTAGTAGAACCTATCAATCTAGTGCTCCAAGATCATATAATGAATTATCAGTGCTACTCAAAGACAGTGAAGACGTGGTGCAAGTTAAGAAAAAACTGAAAACATACTTATTTGAAAAATGCTACAATATCGAACTCTTTACTATAAACGAGCTCATCAAGGTGTGATAAAATAAAAAAAGGTGTAGTGTGCAGTTTAGCAGGGCATGCCGCTCAGCTACCTCATTCCTCCACTCAGGTAAGTAGTTCAGCTGAAGGTTAGGTAAGTATTTTTAGTTAGGATAGTAAGAGGGGGGTCCCAGGGGGGGAAGCCACCTGGCTAAGAGGTTAGGTAAGTATTTTTAGGTAGGATAGTAAAAAATTGTTTTGAATGCCTATTGTCACCATTTCTGTTGTGTGTTCATCCGCCAGTTCTCTAGTCAGAACCTATCGCCATCTATTGGTAGGTTTTAAACATGTATGCCCCGCTAAACTGTAGGTGTTCCAAAATAAAGCAAAAAAGAAAATTTAAAATAAACTTATGCCCCGCCTGAGAGGAGGTGAAGCCTTCTACAGGAGGGTATAAACCACAAAAAGTAAAAACAAAAAAAGTAAAACATGCATAACATACCTCATCATGTACTATGTGAGGGACATCACCAGGGAGCCTAAAGAAAATCCCAAGCTTTTCCACAGCTTTATCAGAGGAAAACTGAAGGTAAAAGAACAGGTTTTAAGGCTAAAGAGAGCGGATGTAATCATCACTGAGACGGATGAAGAGACCTGCAAAGACTTGAACAAGGAGTTTCAGTCAGTTTACAGTAGAAAATACCCCACCCCCTCAGATTGCAGAGATAGAAGCTCAAGGGCTGGTATTAGAGAACATCAACCTTACAGCCATAGAGGTAAGCAAAGCGCTGATGGAGTTAGATGTTCATAAAGCTACAGGCCCTGATGACATTTCCCCTCATGTACTTAAAACATGCGCAAACTCATTATCAATAGCACTAAGTATCATATTTAAAAAGTCTCTGGAGTCAGGGGAGATTCCAAGATGCTGAAAACAAGCAAACGTGATACCTATCTTCAAAAAGGGAAGGAGGGATACGGCTCTGAACTATAGACCAGTTTCCTTCACCAGCATAGTTTGCAAAGTTATGGAGAAACTATTAAGGAAACATATCTCTCTTCACTTGGAATCCTTCAACTTTTTGTCAGTGAGGCAACATGGCTTCAGAGAAGGTAGATCAACAGCAACAAAATTATTAGAATTTTATGATGAGGCAAGCCGAATCTTACAGGAAAGAGAGAGCTGGGCAGATTGCATATTCCTAGATTTCCAGAAAGCGTTTGACACTGTTTCACATGGGAGACTTATTAGGAAGCTGCAAGCAATGGCTAGAATAGGTGGAAATGTCTTGGAATGGATAAAAACTTACTTAGAAGGAAGGGAACAGAGGGTTAGAGTAAGACACTCAGTGTCTGATTGGAGAGGAGTTAGTAGTGGAGTTCCACAGGGTTCAGTTTTAGGGCCACTTTTGTCTCCTTGTATATGTAAATGACCTACCAGAGTCTGTAAATTTATTCATGAATATGTTTGCAGATGATGCAAAGATTGTGAAGAAAGTAGGAAACGAGAACAATGGTAGAGAACTTCAGGAAGATCTAAATAGTCTGTATGAGTGGTCAGAAAAGTGGCTAATGAAATTCGATACTTCAAAATGTAAGGTAATGAGAATGGGTACAAGTGCAAGAAGGCCCAAGCTTGACTACTTGGTGGCTGGAGTACAACTTCAAGAGACAGAAAATGAGAGAGATCTAGGAGTAAACATACTGGCAGATTTGTCTCCAGAAATACATATAAGTGGCATAGTAAGGGCAGCATATGCCTTCTTATCAAATGTAAGGGTAGCCTTCAGGCACATGGACAAGGAAATGTTCAGAAATATTTATGTAACCTATGTGAGGTCAAAACTCGAATATGTAGCCCCCTTTTGGAATCCGCACTTGAAAAAGCACATAGCTAAGCTTGAAAAAGTTCAAAGACATGCCATGAAACTGGTGCCAGAAATGCGCAATCTCGGTTATGATGAGAGGCTGAGGGAATTAGACTTACCATCACTCGAAGCTAGAAGATTGAGGGGGATATGGTGACAGTCTTTAAATTCCTTCATGGTTATGATAGAGTGGATAGGGATCGATATTTTGATATGGCAGGCTCTAGAACTAGAGGTCATAGTTTGAAGCTTCGTAAGAAAACTTCTTTGTAGGCTGTAAGGAAATACTTTTTCAGTGTAAGAGTAGTTGATAACTGGAATTCGCTAAGTGAGGAGGTAGTTAAGGCTATCTCAATCCATAGTTTTAAGGACAGGTATGATAATTATCACTAAGTATAAAATGGAACCGATCAGGAGACGGGAAGATACGAGCTTTGGGCTCTTTCCCGTACACACAATTAGGTAATCACAATTAGGTAATCACTTGTACTGGTTCTTTGAGGCATATACTGGTTCTTTGAGGATAAACCTTTGTAACGGCTTCTCTATTATTTACTTATAGTGTCTTTTTACTGGACGGATTGTTTTAATTTTTCTTATTTTCCAAAGTTCAAATACATTTTAATCTAATTTTTAAGTCTTTTTGCCGCAGTTCTTAAAACCAAGCATATCTTACAATAATCCACAATCATTTTCGATATAGGTTGTTGTAATACTTCATATTTCATTCTTACATCCTTAGACAGCTAAAATGTTCCAACGTTTCACTAACATAATCACACATGCACTTTGGATCTTTATTCTTAAATCTTCCTCTCCAGTTCAGATCTAAAGTGTCTGTTCTTGCATTAACCAAAAAATGTAGTTTTAATTGTATTATTAAACCAACTAATTTCTTCTACATCATTTTTGTAAATCTTATATATTCTCAAAGTTTCCTTATCTGCCATTTCCGACTTCCATATTTCAGCATTAACTTTTCTTTCTCTTTCAACTTAGCAGTGGATGCATTCTCTATTTCTAGAAGACTGATATTAAGTATTTCCATTTATATTTTTTTATTTTATTAATGAATTTTGCTTCCTGCTCATCAAAAATGGTATAGAAATATCTCTCTAACTAGCTCATTACTTCCGGTTTCCAAAATATGTTTTACCAAAAGAATTTTGTTTTTAATATCTCTTATTTTAGATTATGAAGCTCGAATCTCTTATCTAGCAGTATAAATTGGTAATTCCAGAATGTTTCTATACACCTGGTTGTCTATTCTTTGGAAAATCTTTAATTCTTCTTCTGTGTATTCTAATATTTCTGCTTCATAAAGAAATGATGGCATCGCAATAGATTTCCAGAAAGTTTTTCCGATTACAATTTTATTTCAAGCGCTAGCTACTGTGGAGTATTTCATATTTGCAAAACACTTTGCCTTTAAAACGCAGTAATTTTTATTCTCTTTAAAACCTTCTTTCTTGTCAGTTATCTGTATTTCTAATACCACCCACAACTCTTTATCAAATTGCCTTTCTAAAATTCCTTCAAGAGCCACCCTGAAACTCCTCACCGATCTTAGTTCATATTAAGGAGTTCTACATTTGTTCAGGTCATATTTATCTTGACCCTATATAAAGACGATTATTTTGATCACGATATAAAATAACACTGGTTATTTGATTTCTTTTGAATTTTTGCATTATCACTAAAGTTATCTAATAACGTGATAATCCCTCAAAAGGAATACGAAGGTTTCAAGTACCTGCACATTATAATACATATATCAACTTGCGTAAGTAGTGTGGTAAGTTTAATTTAAAGAGGTTTATTAACGTGATATTGTGAAGTTCCCTTTTCAATGATAAGTTTTTACCCGAATATCTCTTTATCGTGAGAATATAAGAAGCATATTTTTTACGAGATTCATTTTAATCAATTTAGATTTTTTAACTCTTGATAGACGATGTAATTCTCATTTCATTTTCAGAAAAGTCTGTTTTGGTCTAATCGTGTCTAGGTAAAGCATACGAGTAGGTAGCGTGTTCTCAGTGAGGTGCATTTTCAGATAGAATTCGCATCTTTAAATTGAGATGCATTTTTAGACAGGTTTGTTTTGCTTAACTCTTAGAATTTTTAATCCTTTTGAGAAATAAGAGCTCTTCTTATGTCTTTAGTGTCACAAGTTTTGGGCAAAAGTTTTTATAAGTTCTCCTGATAAATCATGGAATTCTAATTTTCTAAAAACTAGAAAAGAATATTATTTTTTTACTCGTGAGACTATGGAATTCTCTTTTCAGCACGTAGTGCGTTTCATGATGATATATATATATATATATATATATATATATATATATATATATATATATATATATATATATATATATATATATATATATATATATATATATATATATATATATATATATATATATATATATATATATATATATGTGTGTGTGTGTGTGTGTGTGAAATATATATATATATATATATATATATATATATATATATATATATATATATATATATATATATATATATATATATATATATATATATATATATATATATATATATATATATATATATATATATATATATATATATATATATATATATATATATATATATATAAGTAGTCACCTTGTCTCAAGCGGTAGCGTCAGCAACTCTGAGGCGTCAGGTCGAGGTTCGCGCCCCATCATGGTCTGAGGTTAGCAAGGGCATGCACTCAGGGTAACGATTACATCTGTCAAAACAAGTCCTTCGCAAGTAGGCAACGGTCCTAGCCCTTGGTAGAAAAGGGAGTCCGTGACATAAAAGCGGAATATATATATATATATATATATATATATATATATATATATATATATATATATATATATATATATATATATATATATATATAGCGGCATTCAGATAGAATGCGTTCATTTTTATTCTAGCCAATATAAACTGTAAGGTTTTTCTTTCTTTAACCTTCTGTGGTGTAGTTGGTAGCACCTTGGCTTAGTAATAAGTCCCAGCTTCAAGTCCAGGTCGGGGTAAAAATGATTCATGTTTTTACATATGGTTATGTGCTTATTTGGTTATTGTTGGTCCCAAATGAGATTGGGAGTTGAATTAAATGCAAAAACAAAACCACGAGTGAGGTTGGGGAAACTGTAATATGAACATAGCGGCAGTCAGATAGAATGTGTTGATTCCTACTATAGCAGATATAAGCTGTAAGGTTTGTTTCCCTTTAACCTTCTGTGGTGTAGTTGGTAGCGCCTTGGCTTAGTAATAATAAGTCCCAGGTTCAAGTTCCGGTCTTGGTAAAAATGATTCTTGTTTTCACATATGGTTATGTGCTTATTTGGTTATTGTTAGTCCTGAATGAGATTGGGAGTTGAAGTAAATGCGAGAACGAAACCACGACTGGGGTTCGGGAAACTGTAATATGAACAATGTTTCATTCAGATAGAATGCGTTCATTCCTACTATAGCAGATATAAGCTGTAAGATTGTTTCCCTTTAACCTTTTGTGGTGTATTTGGTGGCGCCTTGGCTTAGTAATAACAAGTCCCTGGTTCAAGTTCCTGTCGGGGTAAAAATTATTCATGTTTTCACTTATCGTAATGTGCTTATTTGGTTATTGTTGGTCCCGAATGAACATAGTGGAATTCAGACAGAATGCATTCATTCCTACTATGGCAGATATAAGTTGTAAGGTTTGTTTCCCTTTAACCTTCTGTGGTGTATTTGGTAGCGCCTTGGCTTAGCAATAATAAGTCTCAGGTTCAAGTCCCGTCAGGGGTAAAAATGATTCATAAATATATATATATATATATATATATATATATATATATATATATATATATATATATATATATATATATATATACCTGTATATAAATATATATATACTTGTGTGTGTATATATATATATATATATATATATATATATATATATATATATATATATATATATATATATATATATATATATATATATATATACCTGTATATAAATATATATATACTTGTGTGTGTATATATATATATATATATATATATATATATATATATATATATATATATATATATATATATATATATATATATATATGAAATCGTTTGAAAAATACCTTTAAATCAATATAACTAGTTATACTGCAATATATACATGCCGGTAATTATTAAATTTTTATCTAATACAAGTACAGAAAAGATTAACAAAATAGCATGTAACTACAACAATATATACAAAGATGCTACTGGAGGTTAGAGTATTGGGAGCCCTAGAACTAGAGGTGAGGCTTTGACAATTATTAAGAAATCTCTACTGGATATTAGATGCTACTTTTTGCGCATAAGAAGAGATGAGTCAGTTTATGAGCTTGTAAATGATATAAAAGTGTAGTTTTCGGAAAGATATGATAAATATAACCACTAAAATACCAACAAACTGTTTCCTGTAAATAGAAATATGTAATTTTATTATATTGTATATCATCATTTCAAAGCCTTTGCACAAGTAAAAAATATTTCTAACATTTTACAAGTATCTTGAGTGAATTTACTTTTACTATGATAAATATATCAAGTATTAAATATAATACTGTTCCATTTTGTATCGCAGGTTTTACTTATCTTTGTTATTTAATGACATTCTCTAAGTCAAGTAAAGCACAGTGTCATAAGTTAATCACTGCATATATTTATTGAAGTTTATACGGATTACACACAACAATGAAATCAAAGTATCATTTGTTTCAACATTCCTAATTTTTATTCTATTTCATTCAGATAGTCTCAATCTCTATGAATGTAGTTTCTGTATTTCGTCTTTTAACACTTCCCAAAGTTCTACTATCATGTTTATAAAATTAATTCACGTTTTTCAATCACTTTCCTGGCATAACCATCTGCCTCCTTCGCAAATGTTCTTGATGTCTCGTCATTTTCCCCAAATGGGCTCATAGAATCTTCTTTGTTAAAGCCAAGATGGGTACGTGATAGAAAGCCCGGTGAATTAAAGGTTTTCTTCATAAGAGTTCTTGTATTATTGCTACCCAGTCTACCTTTGGTATATGGTCTCTTTTCTTCACTTCTCCGTGCTTTAGTTCTCCAGGACTCTCTGTAGTAATCAGCAGGATATGATGGACTATTTATTATAGCCTTGACTTCTTGAATGTTATGTGGGTAAGAGGTTTTGCACAATATATTTTCAGGTCGGGAACCAGATGGGGATTCTGCACGATATATGCCAGCAACAGAATGGATCCTACCCGCATGAGAAGGACAGGGAGATCTCGAACCCTGTTTCAAGCTCTGATAATAGGCAAGATTAGACTTCTGTGAGGGGTGAGGGAAATTTCTTGCTGGGTGATGAGTAGAATGATAATTATCATTTAAACCATGCGCATTATAATCAAGCAATTCAGAAAAGCCTCTCCAGTCATCATCAGGGTCAGGAGAGCCATAATTAATTTCATACTCTGGTAGATGTGGACTAGAATGATGATCATCCAAAAGAAAACCATCACTGTTAAGCAAGAACCCAGACGGTTTTCTAGGACCTGTATGGTGATGGTATTGGTGTAGCTGGTTGTAATGATATACAGGAGCACTAGTTACTCGAACATAAGGTTTCAGAAAAGCTTTTGGTGACTTCTCGTTGTAATCAAGCGGCCTGGAAACTACATCAGAATCGAAATCGACGCCCACGAGTGGCAAAGGTCCTGCTCCTGGAGGGCTCGAAGACAGACTGAAGCGCAGCCCAAACTGTAAAAGTAAAATATTATATTTCCATTACATTTCAGAGGTTAATTACTCGTAATGGACAAACTGTAAATCAATTATTTAATTGTATATTTCTAAACCATTTCAATAGGAAAGTATTCATAAAATAAAGATATATTTCCAGGATACATAAGAATGCATATGAAAAATGGAATGGTTCTACATAAAATTTTCAGTTATCCATTATGAAATGGAATTTGCTCAGAATACTGAAAGCTTAAGCAAAAGAAGATATCCGTTAACTGTGGTTATGAATTAATGCCCTGTTGTGGTAGCAGATACAATTAGGACTATATGTAATTATCACGTTTCAAGTTTTAGGTAAGTAGCTCATAAAATCAATCAAATAACTACCAAACAAACAAAAATCTACAGATGCATATCTGCACATGGAATAATTCTAAAAATTAATATTATTCAATACGCACAACATAATAATTAGCATGGATCAGGAAATAATTACTGGACCACATATACACATTGTGTGCCCATAAAATCCTTCTCTAGAATTTTCTTGCTGATTGATAAGAAATATACACCCACAATTAGAAGTGAATTTAAGTTATCACAGTCGTGACAAGTAATGAGACGGACTACTTACCCACGTTATTTGCCATGTATTACTAGTTCACATCATAAGACAATTATAACTGCAGTTTTTATAAAACGTTATAAAGACTTTCTCCATCTTGATAGGGAATATAAATAAGAAGGAATTAAGAAAAATACCTTATGTTCGTTGACGTGACTGGAGTGTGGGACTGTTAAATGCAGTCCACTTGTTAAACTGTGCCTCATGGGTGGGCGATTTGCGTACTCTTCCATGGTATGGACTGCCTGGTTCATCAAGATAGCCGATAAGAATATAGCATCAACAAATATCTCTCATGCTCTACAAAAAATGCTTAAGCTTCATTTAGACAGCTGCTATAAAGGCATAAAGAGGATTCTCTCTTCCTCTTACGTATACAGTATTGACTATTAATGAAATCATTAATTGATTTGATTAAATTAAATTAAGCTGATACTCAAGAGGCTTCCATATGAACTAACGATTGAAATATATTGATGTTTATTCCACCAGAAAACTTTTTTAAGCTTTCTTCAAATGGTAAAAGACACGAAAATGTTGATTAATACACTTCTCAATTATCAAGTTTCTCATTTTCAGGTCTGGTGGAAAAACTAAAACCATCAGGTTGTTCCAGAATTAAAGAAGTTTGATTAAGCGGTGAAAGATTACCTACAACAGGCCCTTTTTTTAAAACTATTAAATATAAAATTATCTGGAATTTACAGGATAATTTAACTCTCTTCACTACGATAAAACTTTAATATCAAAAGTCTGTGCCATGAAGAAAGAGAAATAATGAGTAAAAAAATGACAATAAATGGCTGCAACCTGATGGATATCCGAAAAAATAACTCCAGCAAGAATATAGAAATGAGAACCAACCTATATGCCTTTGTAGTGGAAATGGTCAAATATATACATTATAAAGCATTATATACAATGTCATTCTCTGTTAGCATTCATATTATCAAGACAGCATGACTAACTAAAGAGATAACAGATTCTATTAAAGTATTAAATTAAAGTTGAAATGATATTACTCTACATACAAGAACCATAATACCCCCTATATGGGGTGGCAGAGTCATAGCAGAAAACTTGACTCTTTATGGAAGCAATACAAAGGAGAGGATTGCCAGTTCCTTTGCTTTGCCCCAATTATTCGACTTTCACGACTTGCAGGGGAACACGGAGGAGGTATTCTTGCCCCTCCTGCGGGGGCAGTTTGTTAATAGCTACACCAAAAAATTCTAAACATACACTCCCCTAACGAACGAGTTAGGTTCTAGTAGTCCATTCGTAAGTAAAACTGTTCATTATTTGTGTTTAGGTAAAAAACAAGTCCAATACAGTACATACATATGCAATACTATACAGTACTTAGGTTAAAGGCCCTTAACTACTACGTAAAACATTAAGTATACAGTATTAATTAATTTTTATACAGTAATAATTATATAATAATACATTAAAGTGCAGTAATACTGTACATACATTAATACATGGGTAGGTTTTTGTTCAAATCTGCTAATGTTTGTGACCGGGTTGTTCGTAAGGAGAGGACCGTCTGCATATCTATATTGCTGCATATATTAAAAATGCATTAATATTACACAGAGCGCATTAAAAATTGAAATTACTGCATGAAAATACTATATAAAATATAAAAAGATAGCAACACTGAGTGAGAACTGATAGCTTTTTAAAGTACGAAAATCATATATGTTATATAATGCCACAATGAGAAACATGTAGTGAATTCGGTAAGTCATTCCAGCAAGCATTGATTATTACCTCTGACAAGATATAGGGCACAGATCATGCTGTTAAGTAGGAAGTTATTTCGTTCACTATATCAAGCATAACAATTTCTTAGCCCCAAATTACCAGATAGTTCTTACTCAAGAGTTATGTACTAATTAAACTATTCTGAAAAAGAATAAGTAACGGGTCATTCTCACTCGATATAGAGCGAAATCGTTTAGAAATATAATTCTTGATAAATACCCAGCAATAACTATCTGTTATATGCATAGCTTTACTTTCTAACAGACATTCCGAGCATGCTTCATGACATTTATTTGCAAATGACACTTACCTCCATAACCGCAACAATACCCTCACCAAGGGCTTGTCCCGTAGCCTTTCCAACAGCACTGGCAGCATGTTTTGCCCTTCTGGCTAAATTCCTGGTTAATCTGCCTATATTTTTGGCAATTCCTTTGCCAGCTGCTCTGATATGCTGTGGATTAGGACTGTTACTGACTAATGTAGACTTTACGTTGCCTACAATATGACCATCCACGGGATCTGTGAGCAATGTGCCTTTATAGGTATGAGTAGGATTATCCTTAACTGGAGAAAGGACTCCAGAATGGTCATTAAATTTTGTCAGCGAGTCTGTTGGAAATTTCGGAAAGTTTGGAGAAGGAGGTGTGGAGAAAACGCTCTCTGAAACAGATGGGAGCTCCATAGTTTTGTCCTCCTTATTATCAGTTTTTTCCACTGCTGAAAATGAAATTTCACCTGATGATAATGCAGAGTTTCTTCCCAACTGAGGGCGTCGCTGTTCTGATATGTGCTGCTGACTCTCGAAGCGCCTGGGTCTTCGTACTGGTGTCACAAACTGCCGATATATGAAAACTGTTGGTATATAAGGTTCTGAAAGCAAAATTTTTGCAATTCAAAAATTGGCACCTTTCAGACTAAATACAACTTCCAATGAAAAAATATATTTGAATGAACGAGCGAAACTGCTATAGACACACAACACCAGCTTATAGTATTGTCGTAATTTTAAAATGCTTTAAAAGGTTACTTCATACCCTTGGCTGTCGAGTATTTCTGAGGCCATTATGTGGTGCTTGGCGACCACCTCCTCTTTGTGGTCGAGACTGAGATGGTCCTAATCGAGGTGATGAGAGAAACTGTTGTGGTCTTTGATGGGGACTTCGAGGGGGTGGTGGGGGAAATAAATTTTGTTGAGGTCTTGGTACAGCCTCAGAAAATTGCTGATTTATAGGCTGAAAATTCTGTAAAGCTTCTTGGGGAGGCAAAAGTTGTGGAATATGTTCATTTACAATCTGTGGAATCTGAGATCGGTGACTTAAGAATCCTTGGTTTGGTAATGATTGTGAAAACTGTTGCTGAGATAATCTTTGAGACTCAGGTTCCTGAGGAAAAAGACGATGAGGCTGTCTTTGCGAGTTATTATTGGGAGTCCCTTGATGAATGTTTCCTTGGGCTTGGGGATGACTTATAGGCTGTGATTGGGTAACTTGTTGGAGAGAAGGTGGAACTGATTGTCTAGGTACTAATGTAGTCTCCAGTGGAGCTGACTGCTGCGATAAAGCAGTATTGTGCTGCAATGGAACCAATGGGGATGGCTGAGGTATAGGAGTAATTTGCTGTAATGGAAGTGGAACAACTCGTTGAGGTATGGGAGTACTCTGTTGCAAGGACACCTGTAAAGTTGTCTGCAGTGCAGAGTTGATCTGATGTAAAGGCTCGCGAGGAGTTGACTGGGGAGCAGGCGTAATCTGTTGTAAAGAAGTTTGGGGAAGAATATGTGTTTGTGGTTGAGGAGATTGATGAGATAAAGTTTCCGTAACCTCCCTTCCAGCAGACAGTGTTTCATCTTGAGTTGCTAGCTGGGGAAAACTCTGGTTAAAGAAACCCGCATTGAATGGGGGAAATGGCTCGTCATTAAATGGTGGAAACCTCTCATCCAATATACCGTTGCCTCCTGAATCCTGATTAACAAGAAAGTGAAAATAATTCTAAGCATATCATAATACTTTCTTGAAGAAATTTTACCTGATACAAAGCTTAACCATGTTAATTTGTCTGACTTTGTTATGAAATAAGGTACTAAGTCAAGAATAAGAATTTTTCAACCTTTATATCAATATCAACTCGTAGCATGCATAACATACCTCAGATGATTCTAGTGGTATGGAACTGATATCTGGTGCGTTTATAAGCGGAGGATTTGGTAATGGTGGATTAGGAAGAGGTGAGGTAGGTCTAGGAGGCGGTGCCAATAAGGTGGAACTTGCAGCTCTGAAAAATGGTCGCCTTGGGCGCTGTGGATTAAATAATGGTCTCTGTGGACGTCTGTGAGGTCTGGATTGCCTTTCCTCAGCAGCAGGTATAATACTAGACCTATCAACGTGCCCAGTGATCACTTGATCCTTTGCATGTTGATGTCCTAGGAAAAATTTCTTGCCTTGGTTAAAATTCAAATCTCCAAAGTTTGGAATAATTTGATGTTGAGTTTCTTGTCTGTTGGAAGTTTCTGCACCTGATATAAGCGGTTTTGAATGGAACAGGTTGCTTTTGCTATCTAATGCTAATAAAGGTGTTTTTTTCTGAAAGAAAAGGCATAATCATCAAATTGTCATCTTAAAAGAAAAATAAGGAAATAATCTATAACATTTTTCTTGAAAACTAGTAACACAGAATATATGAGCTTAAAATAGCCATAAAAACATTAAATAATGTCTCAAAGTCTTCATTAACAATCTGAGCGCATATATGACACCAAGCATAATAGTAAGCATAAGTGGTATTGTGCACACATTAGCAAATTTCTTGGAGTCCTAAACACTGGCATAAATATAATCATCAAAATTCAAACTTAAACCATAATTCAATCAATGCTTGCAACATCTCCAATATCATTCTCAGTGAGAGGCGATAGCAAAAGCCTGCATTAAATTGTACCTGATAACCTGTGGCATAGGATGAAGAATTCAATTGCGCTCTTGATTGCGATGATGTTCTTGGTAGGTGAAGCTCTTGTGCATTATCTGAATTCTCAAAGTCATTCCCTTGGATTTCCTGAATATAAAATGCACCTCATTACACGAGCTCATAAGCTTGTTATTCATTAGCTATATCTCTGTCAGTAAGGTATCTAATTCTTACACGGTTTACATAATCATTTATTATATCACAATGCAGGAAACTAAACACTTTCCCTCAACGCTATGAATGTAAATGTCAATATGATAACGTGATATACAAAATATCAATTCAAGAACATAATTTCTACAAACAACTATATTAACTTTATTATATTCTCTGCTCTATGATGAAGCTAAGCATCTAACTATTACTTTACCTCAGAATTTCCTAAGATGTCGTTCAACAGCACAGAGTCCTCAGGTATTAGAGTTCTAGAAAAGACGACAATTATCAAATACTGTACAGTAATCAGAGCAGTAAGAAATATTTATGGTCAAGACGCTTAGCTTCATATTTCCATTTAGCTCTCCACTTAAGAAATAGTTCTGCATTTTTTTATGTCTTATTGAATTTCAAGACTGCATTCAATAAGCAATTCCAAAAGACTCTTTCTAGTGTTGTTTATTGACAAGAATTTACAAAAAAACGCCTCTGATAGGAGGGCTAAAACCCAGCAAACTGTAACTTTAACAAACGTTAACCCATTGGACCTTAAGTTTGACACGCAAGTGCTTCTCTATATATGCTGTGTAAAGCCTATTCAAAACCTCTAGTTTCCAATTAGAAACAAGAAGAAGCAATATAATTCATCTGACCAAAAACTGCTCTGTATATTTCATATTTTTTTCATATAGCAACCAAAAGCCATAGCACGATGGGTACACCGTCTTTCATCTGTTCAGAGAAGTTAAGTAACATTTGGTTTGGTCAGTACTTGGAAGGGTGTGCACTAAGGCTTGCCGTAGAGTAGTGATAGAGTGCTTGATTCAGAAAGAGAAGGACCTATTTTCGAGCCCATGCCAGGGCTTTAGTAAGGGCATCAGCCTTAATTCCTCGGCTCCAAACCATCTAAGTCCACCCCTAAATGGGGAGTAATTGTGACACATAGAGAGTAAAAAACAAATAAGCTTAAACAACAAAACGAGGTATAGAAGCGAGTTATGAACAAATGAATTATGAACATTCACAGATACGAACAAAAAACTACCCACTATCTACTCATATATTGATGTTTGTATTACTGTACTGTTTTATTACATTATTATTAGTGTAAAAATGCATTAATACTGTATACTTCATGTTTTATGTAGTAGAGAAGAAGCATCTGAGAGGACTGTAATTATTAAAAAAGTTAAAGTTAAAGTTTGCGGTTTTAACCCTCCTATCAGAGGCATCGCCCCTGCTCTGGCGGGAGTCAGCTGGTGCAAACCCCAACCCCCCACTGTGGTGTTCAGCCACAGCAGTGACCTTCCCAGTAAACAGCTTAAACTCTCGGTCCTGAACGGGAACCGATCTGTCGACCTCACGAATGCGAGGCCAGCGCGTTACCACTGTACTAGCCAGAAAATATTAACCAAGGTTCCAGGACCCATTGATCCTGATATATCCGTTGAAGAGAGCAATAGAGAGAATCTGCTTCCAAAGATGAAGACCAAGAAGTTCCACTTCCAGAGGGATTCACACATCCTTTTCCTGAAAAGTGTCTTCAGCAATGATTATTCTGTATTTGCTATGCCTTGGTGCTTATCCAAGGCTTG
>JAXCGZ010002352.1:45000-65866 GCA_037179515.1 Halocaridina rubra | reverse complement strand
TCGTAAGTGATACGAACAAGTACAGTATCGCGGTCGTGCCTGCGTATGAGCGCGTATATGGCAGTACCCACAAATAAAATGTCGTAAGTAATACGAACAAGTACAGTATCGCGGTCGTGCCTGCGTATGAGCGCGTATATGGCAGTACCCACAAATAAAATGTCGTAAGTAAAATTCTGGAGTGTTACCAAAAGGGCACAGATCCTATGCAAAATACACCAACGATAAGCTAACAGCTTACTAGGCAGTCAGATTACACATTTCTACTAGTAATGAGAAAATTTATTTTCATGTGACAACTCAAACACATGAAAGGCTTAGCCTAGGCTCGATAAATGACACCAAAGTTTTTCTTCCAATCTATGAGCAGTCAATGCTTGAATATAAAACACAATTATAAGCAAAATACTTAATATGCTTTCTCCCAATTCCTAATTCCAAGGAAATATAAACAATTCCTAACAAGTATCACCCTTTAACGGATATATAAAACACGAATGCTTTAAAACTCAATCTTATCACGCAAATAAATGAAATTTTATATAACACGTCTTCTCGTCATGCAAAATTTCTAAAGTCTGTTACCACATAATCTCATGTAGATTTCCTGAAATATTGTTTACCACATGGGAAACAAGAAAATATTAGTTATCATAATTAATATTGAAAACAAAGAAAAATTTCTTATCCGCAACGTTTCTAGAGCGAAAATTTTCGTGTGCAGCTTAAGATTCATTCATTTCAATAATCGAGCCAATGGTAATCGGGTTTCATGTGCAATCTTAAAAAGCAAAATAAAAATAAATTTATAAAATCAGTCTGTCTGTTTGGGTCCCTGTTCGGGCGCCAAACTTGTGGGGTTTTAATGATGCTAGAGTGTTTTTAAGATTCTGTTTTACTAAGGGGACTCAAAGTACCGAGCTCGGTTAAGAGCTCACAAACAGACAGGACAGATATTTGTACTTGAACACCCCATCATCATTACCATTAGTCGGTTAAATGAAACTCAGAATTCAACTTTCTTTTAATTTTGGAAATGCAATGACATTAAAAGAATTGAATTAAATTTCTCAAATTAAATTTTATGAAATGCTGCCTCGAATCCCGGAGGAGGTGGGTATGAGTTCGTTTCCCGGCACCACGGACGTATGCCAAGACTTTGGCCTCAACTCGATGATTACCTCTGTCACACAGGCAGAGTAGAATACAGGGCACTGCAATTTCAGAAACAGAAATGAGACACTGTTTATAATGGGAAACTGAAAGCATGAGCACACATATAATGAGTTTCCAATGTCATTCTACTGGATGAATATATATAGGTTATTCACAGCTAACCAGAAATATTTATGCTACCATAATAGCATGCAAAACATTAATTCTTTACTGGTTTTAAAGAAAATAATATATTCACAATAAATGAAGAATAAGCAAGACAAATACAGTACTGTATGTATTCCTTAAATTGTGGGCAACCACAAAAGTTGCAATGCTTATTCCGGATATGAAATTAATATGGTAAAACACTCTATTTAGGGTAAAGGAAGAATCTACGAGATAAATACAGTATTCATTCACTTTTAGTTATCAAGAACTTTGCAATAAAAAAAGGGGTGCAAAACCACCTTTTGAGGTATTTGCAACTTATAACTCAAAACACTTTATCCCCAACATATGAAGAATTAGCAAGATAAATACGGTATGCATTCATTAAATTGTGGTTAACAAGAAATATTTGCATAGCCAACTGGGAAAAATTACCTTTTGAATATTTGCAATTTGGCTTTTTGGCAAATAGCTTTATTGACGAGTTTTTGAAGTAAAAACACTTTATTTACGATGATAGAAAGGGGTGAAATGAAATTAGAATTTATTAGGAAGAGAGATAGATTTTTACGGGCTCATAACTAGTCTTCAGAGGATGAGATTTTCGTTTATCACATTCAGTGAAAAGAAACTTCTCAGCAATGTATATCAGCTGTAATTTACAGGTTAAGGAATTAACTTTGGCATGTGAGATTCCAGTGTGGTAATCTACAAAATTTCGTGTGACTGGGAATGGAATCTGAGAATAGAAATCCATAAGATTTATCCAGTAACGAATGTAACTAATTCTCGAAAATAAACCAATTTGCTTGACCCACGAGCTTTACCATACACTATCCCTCACCTTGTTGTGCTAGATGAATTCCTTGTTGTGCTAGATGAATTCCTGTGAAGATGCCACGTAATTGGAATTTGAAAATAAACTTGGACTACCCAGGCGAGATGTTGCCTCTGGGCAGTCTCGGCGCCAAAAGAGAGCGTCTCCTTGTTGTGCTTCGTGACGTCATCTGTAGGAGACATTCCTAGAGCAGTAATTGGCTCTGATTTCATTTTAAGGACTATTTTAGTGGTGGTCCCTGGCAGGCAATTTTAGCAGAGATGCAAGGGAGAGACAGTATTTTTAGGTGCAACAAGTGGAAGCAAATAAAATAAAACGAGAATAATAATGAAAAGTTAGGTTACTGGTTATTTGTTTCTTAATTTTCTTGGCCCTGAGCAGACAGAAAAATAGGAGCAGCCTTTATATTGGGGCTATACTTCTACACGTACAAGAAGAGTAAATAAGCTATTTTTACAATTAGCTATAAGCTAAAATACAAATTGCAAATAATCATAATCTGCGAAAGTCAAGAAGTGGGAATTATTTTATTAGTTAGAAAATAACAGTTATGTTAAAGGGAATTAATTTTTTTAGTTAGAAAATAACAGTTATGTTACTAATTTATTTAATAAGGCATCTAACAGCCTCTGTTGACATTGAGCGAAACACTCTGTCACACTATCATAGCATCTAAGTAACCGTTCTATTTGCCAAGATCAATGACAAGGGTTGTTAGAGTTTATTTACTTTACGTATTTCCTAAATCACGCTAACCATTCTATATTTCACTGAAAAGTTTACGGTGCAATGTGTGTCTCAAATGTTCGTAGGGTCTCCCATGCATATAGGTGAATTCCACTGCCAGCTCTTTCTGGCCGACAAGGTCTTTGGGGACAAGACAACCCACACACAAGATAAGCGTTGAAACTTTAGGAATTGCTTCTTTACGTAAGACATGATTGACCTTGATAAATTTCCAAGCAAGTACTATCTTACTTCATATATATTCACCGCAAAATTCTGTGACTGACTGGAATGAAAGTCATGTTTAAATTTACAAAATAAAGGATAAGTAGAGGAGTGCGTATGGGTGTGCAAGCTATTACGTTCATATACAGACTCACTCCCAGAGGAGGTTGGAGGCTGTTTAGCCAAACTCACTCACAGACGCACACACACGCACACACACATACACACACACACACACACACACACACACAAACATACACACACATACACACGCACACACTATCCGAAAGGAGATTACATCAAAATGAATGACGTTTTTGCAGTTATTGCCTGGAGGACCTTATTTAACATTAAATATGTACAAGAAATGTACATCTTTTGTGAGCAATATGGGAAGATAGTAGATTGATGCATACCCGTCACCAAAATAGGAGTAATTCATGTCGGAGAGAAATAGTTCAACAGTGAGTGTAAGAGAGCTAAGGAGTGGAGAGACAAATGCTGGAATAGGTATAGGGGGAGAAAACACATAAATACCTGATAGACTTATACAGAGCAAGAAATGATTACCTAAGTAAAAGAAGAGAGGCAGAGAGGGACTATGAAATGAATATCACCGGGAAGGCTAGAAAAAATTCCAAACTTTTCCACAGCTTTATCAGTGAGACGGATGAAGAGATATGCGAAGAATTGATCAAGGAGTTTCAGCCAGTATTTACAGTAGAAAATACCCCACCTCCTCAGATTGCAGAGATATATTTTCAGATGCTGCAAAGATTGTGAAAAAGTAAGAAAAGAGAACAATGGTGGAGAACTTCAAGTAGATCTAAATAGTCTGTATGAGTAGTCAGAAAAGTGACTAATGAAATTCAATGCTTCAAAATGTAACTCAATGAGAATGGGTATGCAAGAAGGCCCAAGCTTTACTACTCAATACCAGGAGTGGAACTTCGAGAGACAGAAAATGAGAGAGATCTAGGAGTAAACATACTGGCCGCTTTGTCTCCAGAAATACATATAAATGGTATAGTAAGGGCACATATGCTTTCTTATCAAATGTAAAGGTAGGCTTCAGGCACATGCACAAGGAAATGTTCAGAAATATTTATGTAACCTATGTGAGGCCAAAGCTTTGAATAACAGCCCCATTTTGGAATCCGTACTTGAAAAATCACGTATTTAAGCTGGCAAAAGTTCAAAGACATGCCACGAAACTGGTGCCAGAAGTACGCTCAATCTCAATTATGATGAGAGACTGAGGGACTTAGACTTACCATCACTCGAAGCTAGAAGAATGAGGGGAGATATGGTTACGGTTTTGAAATTCCTTCATGGTTAAGGCAGAGTGGATAGTATACCGATATTTTGATATGGCTGGCACTAGAACTAGAGGTCATAGTTTGAAGCTTCATAAGAATACTTCTTTGCAGGTTGTAAGGAAGTACTTTTTTTTTTTTTAGTGTAAGAGTACTTTATAATTAGAATTCGTTAAGCAAGGTGGTAGTAAATGCTCACTCAATCCAAAGCTTTATGGACAAGTGTGGTAAGTATCATTAAGTACAAATGGAACCAACCTGGAGACGGGAAGTTTCGAGCTTCGGGATGCTTTCAGAAAGCACAGTTAGGTAATTATAATTAGGCAATTGCACGCACACAAATACACACACAACAGAGAGAAAGGGTTTTATTAATGAGAGTAAGCAAACTAAAGAATGGAGAGACAAATGATGGCACAAGCATAAGATGAGAAAATAATAGATGGTTTGCAGACTTAAATATAAGTGAGAAATGACTACTTATGTCAAAGAGGAGAGGCGCAGTGGGATTATTAGAGGGATATTTCAAGGAAGGCTAGTGTAGTCTCCGTGGCAAAATGGTAGCGTCCGCGACTCTGAGGCGGCAGGTCGAGGGTTGGCGCCCCTTCATGGACTGAGGTTAGTAAGGGCATACACTCAGGGTAACGATTACATCTGCCAAAGCAATTCCTTCTCAAGAAGGCAACTGTCCTAGCCCTTAGTAGAAAAGGGAGTTCATGATGTAAAACCTAATCCATCCATTTCAAGGACGGCTACTGAAATTCTTAATATTCTCCACAGCTTTGTCTGAGGAAAATTAAAGGTCAAGAACAAGTCTTAAAGCTAAAGAGGGCACATGGAAGCAATACCCGTCACCAAAATAGGAGTAATTCATGTCGGAGAGAAATAGTTCAACAATGAGTGTAAGAGAGCTAAGGAGTGGAGAGACAAATGCTGGAATAGGTATAGGGGGAGAAAAAACATTAATACCTGATAGACTTATACAGAGCAAGAAATGATTACCTAAGTAAAAGAAGAGAGGCAGAGAGGGACTATGAAATGAATATCACCGGGAAGGCTAAAAAAAATTCCAAACTTTTCCACAGCTTTATCAGTGAGACGGATGAAGAGATATGCGAAGAATTGATAAAGGAGTTTCAGCCAGTATTTACAGTAGAAAATACCCCACCCCCTCAGATTGCAGAGATATATTTTCAGATGCAGCAAAGATTGTGAAAAAAGTAAGAAAAGAGAACAATGGTGGAGAACTTCAGGTAGATCTAAATAGTCTGTATGAGTAGTCAGAAAAGTGACTAATGAAATTCAATGCTTCAAAATGTAACGCAATGAGAATGGGTATGCAAGAAGGCCCAAGCTTTACTACTCAATACCAGGAGTGGAACTTCGAGAGACAGAAAATGAGAGAGATCTAGGAGTAAACATACTGGCCGATTTGTCTCCAGAAATACATATAAATGGTATAGTAAGGGCAGCATATGCTTTCTTATCAAATGTAAAGGTAGGCTTCAGGCACATGCACAAGGAAATGTTCAGAAATATTTATGTAACCTATGTGAGGCCAAAGCTTTGAATAACAGCTCCATTTTGGAATCCACACTTGAAAAATCACGTATTTAAGCTGGCAAAAGTTCAAAGACATGCCACGAAACTGGTGCCAGAAGTATGCGCAATCTCAATTATGATGAGAGACTGAGGGACTTAGACTTACCATCACTCGAAGCTAGAAGAATGAGGGGAGATATGGTTACGGTTTTGAAATTCCTTCATGGTTATGGCAGAGTGGATAGGATACCGATATTTTGATATGGCTGGCACTAGAACTAGAGGTCATAGAGTGAAGCTTCATAAGAATGCTTCTTTGCAGGTTGTAAGGAAGTACTTTTTTTTCTTTTTTTTTTAGTGTAAGAGTAGTTGATAATTAGAATTCGTTAGGCAAGGTGGTAGTAAATGCTAACTCAATCCATAGCTTCATGGACAAGTGTAGTAAGTATCATTAAGTACAAATGGAACCAACCTGGAGATGGGAAGTTTCGAACTTCGGGATGCTATCCGTAAGCACAGTTAGGTAATTATAATTAGGCAATTGCGCACACACAAATACACACACAACAGAGATAAAGGATTTTATTAATGAGAGTAAGCAAACTAAAGAATGGAGAGACAAATGATGGCACAGGCATAGGATGAGAAAATAATAGATGGTTGGCAGACTTAATAAGTGAGAAATGACTACTTATGTCAAAGAGGAGAGGCGCAGAGGGATTATTAGAGGGATATTTCAAGGAAGGCTAGTGTAGTCTCCGTGGCAAAATGGTAGCGTCCGCGACTCTGAGGCGGCAGGTCGAGGGTTCGCGCCCCTTCATGGACTAAGGTTAGAAAGGGCATACACTCAGGGTAACGATTACATCTGCCAAAACAAGTCCTTCTCAAGAAGGCAACTGTCCTAGCCCTTAGTAGAAAAGGGAGTTCATGACGTAAAACCTAATCCATCCATTTCAAGGACAGCTACTGAAATTCTCAAAATTCTCCGCAGCTTTGTCTGAGGAAACTTGATGGTCAAAAACAAGTCTTAAAGCTAAAGAGGTTCACATGGAAGCAATACTGAGACAAAAGAAGAGATCTACGAAGAAATGAACAAGAATTTCTTTATATTTACAAAGGAAAATATTCCTCCTCCTCAAATAACAGAGAAATGAGAACATCGTCTTTTCAGCTGCAGATGTATGCAAAGCGTTGATGGAGTTATGTGCCAGTAAAACTATAGGCCCTGATAAAATATCTCTAACATAGTGTGTAAAACCATTATCGGTGGAACTAGGCATCATATTTGAATATTCATAGGAATCAGGGGGCGATTATTATAATTATCATTATTATTATTGTTATTATTATTATTATTATTATTATTATTATTATTATTATTATTATTATTATTATTATTATTATTATTATTATTATTATTATTATTATCATTATTATTATTATTATTATTATTATTATTATTATTATTATTATTATTATTATTATTATTATTATTATTATTATTATTATTATTCCTCTTATTATTATTATCATTATTATTATTATTATTATTATTATTATTATTATTATTATTATTATTATTATTATTATTATTATTATTATTATTATTATTATTATTATTATAATTATTGTTATTATTATTTTAATTATTGTTATTATTATTATTATTATTATTATTATTATTATTATTATTATTATTGTTATTATTATTATTATTATTATTATTATTGGAATCTGTAATATGAACATAGTGGCATTCAGTTAGAATGCGTTCATTCCTAAGTATAGCAGATATAAGCTATCAGGTTGGATTCCTATTAACCTTCTGTGGTGTGTAGTTGGTAGCTATATATATATATATATATATATATATATATATATATATATATATATATATATATATATATATATATATATATATATATATATATATATATATATATGTATACCTTGGCTTCACAACTGCCAGCTCCTCCTACTGCCCCTACCACAGGGCTATCTCTGTAAGATGCAGCCCCGTGGTAACAGCAGATGCCCATCAGAGCCGCGTCACAATCGCTCGCCACTCATTCCTATTCCTAGCACGCTCGCTTGCTTCCCTCACATCCATCCTCCTATCATTCAGGGCTCTCCTTACCCCATCCATCCATCCAAACCTAGGCCTCCCTCTAGCATTTTTCTCATCAACTCTCGCATTCATCACCTTTTTCAGCAGCCTTTCATCATCCATCCTTTCCACATGGCCAAACCATCTCAGAACATTCATATCTACTCTGGCTGCAATTTCTCTCCTCACACCCGTTCTTGCTCTCACCACTTCATTCCTAACCCTATCCAATCGAGATACACCAATCATACTCCTCAGGCATTTCATCTCAAACACATTTAGTTTCCGTCTCTCACTTACTTTCATACCCCATAACTCTGATCCATACCTCACAGTTGGCACAACCACTTTCTCATACAAAACTTTCTTAACATTCATTTCCAACCCTCTATTCTTCATCACTCCTTTCAATGCACCCAACACTTTACATCCTTCATTCACTCTGTGACACACATCTGCTTCCACTCCACCATTTGCAGCTATAACCGAGCCTAAATACTTATACTGATTAACCTCCTCAAGTGTCTCTCCATTCAACATAACATTCAATCCAGCGCCATCCTCATTTCTTGTACACCTCATAACCTTTCTCTTTCCCACATTCACTCGCAGCTTCCTTCTCTCACACACCATTCCAAATTCTGACAATAACTGACACAGCTTTTCCTCTGAATCTGCCACCACCACAGTATCATCTGCAAACAGCAACTGATTCAGCTCCCACTCGTTATCATCCCCATCTACCATTCTCAAACCTCGACCACGCACTTGCTCATTCACCTCTCTTACAACTCCATCAATATACAAATTGAACAGCCATGGTGACATCACACATCCCTGTCTCAGTCCCACACTCACTGGAAACCACTCACTCACTTCATTCCCTACCCTAACACAAGCTCTACTACCCTCATACAAACTCTTCACAGCATGCAACAATTTACCATTGATTCCATATAATCTCAAAACATTCCACATAGCCTCTCTATCAACTCTATCATATGCTTTCTCCAGATCCAAAAATGCAAAATACACATCCTTACCCTTTGCTAAATATTTCTCACATAACTGCCTAACTATAAAAATCTGATCTATACAACCTCTACCTCTCCTAAAACCACTCTGCACTTCCGCGATCACATATTCTGTCTTATCCCTAATCCTATTAACCAGTATCCTACCATACACTTTTCCTACCACACTTAACAAGCTTATACCCCTAAAATTACTGCATTCATACATATCTCCCTTACCTTTATATAGGGGCACTATACAGGCAATCACCCAATCCACTGGCACCAATGACAACATAAAGCATATATTAAACACTCTCACTAACCATTCCAATGCAGTCACACCCCCTTCTTTCAACATCTCCGCTCTCACACCATCCATTCCAGGTGCTTTACCTGCTTTCGCTTCATACAATGCCCTTTTCACCTCCTCTCTTGTAATCTCTCTCTCATTTTCATCTCCCATTAGTGGCCCTTGAACCCCTCCCACTGCCACTATAGCTGCCTCTCTATCTTCCTCAACATTCAGCAAGCACTCAAAATATTCTGCCCATCTTTTCCTTGCATCGTTCCCTCTTAACATCTGTCCATTCTTGATCCACCCTTCCTTGCTCTCTTCACTTCTTTCCAAAACTTCTTTTTATTCTCCTCATATGACCTACTAAAATCCTGTCCCCACCTAACATTTGCCAACCTCTTCTCTTCCTCTACCTTCCGCTTGGTTTCCACATTTTTCTCCCTATATCTTTCATACTTCTCCCTACTTTTACACTGCAGCCATTCCTCAAAAGCCCTCTTTTTCTCTTCCACCTTCATTTTCACCCCTTCATTCCACCACTCGCTGCCCCTCCTCATGCCACCTCCAACAAACCTCTTTCCACACACATCATTTGCATGTCCCACAAAACATTCTTTCATCAACCTCCATTCCTCCCCTAACTCCCCAACTTCTCTTTCTTTCACCCTGTCATATGCCACTCTCAACCTGTCCTGATATTCCTGTCTCTTCTCTGGCTTTTTCAACTCTTCCACCTTCACTATATCCCTTCTACATCCCCCCACACTATTTCCCCACTCTTTTGCTACTACCACTTTTGCTTCAACCAAAAAATGATCAGACATCCCAGCAGCCACACCCCTGAATGCATGTACATCTTTCACTCTACCAATCATGCTCTTTGCTACCAACACATAATCCATCAATACTCTTTCTTTCATTCTTCCATTTGCCACTCTCATCCATGTATACTTATTTATTAACTTTTTCGTAAATAAACTATTACCTATCACCAACTCTTGCTCCACACACATATCTAACAGTCTCTCGCCACTCTCATTCCCACCTGGTACCCCATACTTTCCTACAACACCTTCCATCTCTCCATCACCCACTCTGGCATTCAAGTCACCCAACACAACTACATAGTTCCTTCTACTCAGACCATTCACACATCTAGTTAACTCATTCCAGAATTCATCCCGCTCTTCCTCACTTCTCTCACATCCTGGCCAATACGCATTAACAAAAGCCCAACATTCCCTTCCTATCCTAGCCCTCACCCACATCAGCCTAGATGACACTTCTTTCCATTCCACTACCTGATTTATATATATATATATATATATATATATATATATATATATATATATATATATATATATATATATATATATATATACATATATATATATACATATATATATATACATATATATGCATATATGTATATATATATATATATATATATATATATATATATATATATATATATATATATATATATATATATATATATATATATATATATATATATATATATATATATATATATATATATATATATATATATATATATATATATATATATATATATATATATATATATATATTATATATATATATATATATATATATATATATATATATATATATATATATATATATATGCATATATATATATATATATATATATATATATATATATATATATATATATATATATATATATATATATATATATATATATATATATATATATATATATATATATATATATATATATATATATATATATATATATATATATATATATATATATATATATATATATATATATATATATATATATATATATATATATATATATATATATATATATATATATATATATATATATATATATATATATATATATATATATACATACATATATACATAGATATATGCATACATATATATATATATATATATATATATATATATATATATATATATATATATATATATATATATATATATATATATATATATATATATATATATATACATATATATACATATATATACATATATATATATATATATATATATATATATATATATATATATATATATATATATATATATATATATATATATATATATATATATATATATATATATATATATATATATATATATATATATATATATATATATATATATATATATATATATATATATATATATATATATATATATATATATATATATATATATATATATATATATATATATATATATATATATATATATATATATATATATATATATATATATATATATATATATATATATATATATATATATATATATATATATATATATATATATATATATATATATATATATATATATATATATATATATATATATATATATATATATATATATATATATATATATATATATATATATATATATATATATATATATATATATATATATATATATATATATATATATATATATATATATATATATATATATTAATGTATATATATATATATATATATATATATATATATATATATATATATATATATATATATATATATATATATATATATATATATACGGTTGTTGAAAGGTCAATATCAAACTCATTCCCAATTACCAGTGATGTTCTTCAGGGTTCAGTTCCTTCACCTACATTATCATGTTTCTTCGTCAGTGATCACTAGTCCCCATTCTCCTTCTTTCTCCAAACCTTGGTCTATGCATGTACCCCTCATGTATCCTATACCTTTTCCTCATGATCCTCGCCTGCTGCTCAAAATCAGTCTAATATCATTCTTTCTTCAACTCTAAGCTCCGATTTAAGGAGAGCATCTGAATAGGGCATTCAAAATATAGTGATACTTAATGCCTTAAAGACCCAGTTTTTGGCTATTTCTTTACGTTATTCTCCTGGCAGCCCTATTGTCTTAGAAAACAACATATTTTATCATCTTAATTCTCAATACATATTTGGCATTCAGACAGCCTCTAATTTGTCTTGAAAGAATCACCTAATTCAAATTTCTGAAACTGCATATAAAAATTTTGGAATTCTATCTCATTTATACTCATACTTATCTCCTTGATAGGGTTGAATCTAAGACTATCAGACTCGTTAATGGTCACTGCCTTACTTCTTATCTCGATTCTTTTTCTCTACGCAGAAGTGCATCATTTCTTACTCTTTTCTTTCGGGGTTGGTGAGCTGCCTCCCTCCCCCGATGATGAGGAAATGTATCACACACAAAGAGGCATCATTGCATAGGTCGTGTGTGGAGAGAGTTGTAGCTCGTGGAATGACCCGTAAGATAACTACTTTTTTCCTTCCACTTCCAGACTCTCTTCCTCTTCCAATCTTCCCTAATTCATACGACCTCTCTTTCTTCAAGACTAATCTAACATCAAATCAGTGCTTAATTTGTCATATTTCTCTTTTGTGTAGGTAACGTAAATTGAAAAACCTTGGTAGAGCACGTATTGGAGTGCTAATGTTAGCACTAGCTAGTTAGCTTTGCTAGTTGAATGAAAAAACCTTGGTGGAGCATGTATTGGAATGTGAATATTCATGGTAGATCACATTTTGGAAGAGAATTCAAACTGTTTTTATGAGTCTTTTGATATGATTGATTGTATCGTTTGAAATGAATTCACAAAACTCACAGATCGATAACTAAGTAGAATTGAATCTTCGAAATGTGAAGGATTTTGATCTCAATGTTTTATATATTGAAGCTGCTATTCACTTTTAACTTCTTTGAGAACATTTCTGGAGGAAAAACATATATATTGATCATTTCAGAATCCTGTTTTGTGAGCACTTTTATGGCCGTAACCACTTGAGAGCCAAGAATAGAAATGCATAAAATATCATTCGAGTAATGGCTTGGAGTGTTCCACAGAGAATACACAGAGTATATGAAGGCATTGATCTTCACAACTTCCATATGATCCGGCCTTGACAAGTCTTTTTGGTTTTATTTGTAAACACTCAGTAGCAACTAGTGGACGGTGTTATTAGAATTTTATGCTTTACATTGGCTGCTCTAACGTGTATATCTTTTTGAAATCAATACACTAAGTTTTACATCTGAGCCTAGCAGCGTGACTACTGGTTTTGCCAAATTTTATTTGATCCTTCAATGAAGGGAGGGGCTGCCCTTAAAATAGCTTTTTAAATGTTTGCTCTCTTTCTCATATCCATTGAATGTATTTTTCCATGTATATTCAGTGGGTGTTATTTCCATATTTTTACTGGCATATGATAAAAAAAATGTTCGTTGTTCATAAAAGTAATATAAACATTGCATCTATAGTCCTCGACTGCATTAAGAATTAAATAGGTTAATATCCCACCAGTAGAATATACAATAATTTTAAAAGCATACAGGGTGAAAAATAACCTTTTGCTACGGAGTAATTTAGAAACTCGTGCACTGTATATTATTCTAAATTTCTAACTTTGCCCTACATTGTTTTCCATATATAATTTGCTAACCAATTAGCCTCTATGGCTCTTCACCGCCTCTCGACATAGTCCTCACCTTTTCTAGTAGACGTGATACCTCAAGAGAGTCCAAAGGCCACTTTGACAGTCTTACTTAGGTATTTGAGTTCCAAAATGATCCGAAACCTTCATCATCACTGGCACAAGTGGTACTGCCAGAGGAATTTCTGCTGCTGCTGCTACCGCTGCTATTGCCTCTGTTGCTGCTACTAGGTTTAAGGCCTTGTGGTAGTTTCCATATTATCAAGCAAACATAGACTTCTCATTGAGTAGTCACTTTTGTATTGAATATGCTTCTATTAACTGACTGATTGATATCATATTACTCTTCACATCGCCTTTGTTTCTCGATCTACAATGAGCTTTTATCAGTTTAATCACAAAGTTGCTGTCATGTAGGTTCTTTTGCCTACCAATGATATTGTTCCTATCTTGGATACATAGAACTATAATATACCAAAGGTAAAATAAAGGTAAGGCCGCGTCGTGGTGGTGAGGTTTAATATAGAAACCAGAGAATTGTGACACGAAGTAATTAGATGGGTCCATGATTTCGTGGAAGTACATCTACACGAGCACTTACAATCTCACTGTCACGATGGCTCTCTTTATACACTTATTTTGGCGGTAGCGTCCTGCCTCTCTGACATGAGTTTTCGAATCAGGACTGTCTTTTAACTTACAGCATGGTTATAGACCACGCTACCCTTGTCTTCATTGACAAAGGCGACCTATATATATCCAAGCAAGGGCAACACCCTTTGGATTACTCATAATTAGAAGAGAGGATATGGCAAATTCCATATTACATTTGGCTACGATGCACTTAAGATATACCTTATCCAAGGAGAGCAAGAATGTTCTTGTAGAATCTTGCAAGAAGCTACAAAAATACAATGAAAAAGTTGCTTATACCCTCCAAGAGTATAAACCGTTCAAGAATTTTTTTTTTTTTTTTTGCTTTCACACTATATTCCGAGGATATGATAGATTCAAAATTGTTTCAGGATTATGTCAATGCAAAGCATTATTCTGTACTGATACTTGATGTTTCAAAATTCTCGTAGAGAGAAAATTATGCACTACGCTGCGTGAAAATAATTATAGGATATCATCTCACACACCAACTTTTTCCAGAGAGAGAGAGAGAGAGAGAGAGAGAGAGAGAGAGAGAGAGAGAGAGAGAGAGAGAGAAGAGAGAGAGAGAGAGAGAGAGAGAGGAGAGAGAGAGAGAGAGAGTCATGATTCCTTACAACAACGTCGAGTGGCCAAAGTTTTAATGGGTCCTTAAGTGTTTTAAAGTTTGCGAAACCTCATCTTACTCTTCGCTATGCAGACCATACTTTTTCCCTCTAATTTTTACTCTTAGCCTCTCTTGTTCTTTTTTCTTTACCTATGATCATATTTGGTCGTTTCTCTCACTAGCCTCTTGGAAACCAGCACTGAATTGAGCTGGATCGCTCCCAGCAAAGGTAGATTTCCTTCTGTCTTCGTCTGTTGCAATTTAACGGCAAAAATATCTCTACAGATTCCTCAAATAAAAGAGAAAATACAGGATCCTCTACATGAGGTTCTGCTTTACAGAAGGCACCACTGCACCTCTCTAATCTGTAATTTTACCTCTCTCATGACCCCCCAGTGAGTACAAACAATTAATTCTCCTCCTCAATATCGTACGAGGTTGTTTGAAAAAAAAAGCATTATAATGCAATCACGTATTTATCTATTTCCAAATATTCTACCTTCTTCTATCGGAATTCGAACATGGAACCCATGGGACAAAAGTCCAAAACTGTGTGCATTTATATATAGAAATTAATTGCTATTCAGGAGAAAAATACAATATCAGCGTAGAAAGACGTACTGGTGCCCACTGTAAATCTGAGATATCAGTAGTAAATTCAGTTCACTCACATTAATAGCTTCTGTAAATCAACGTACTAAGCTGTGAACTCCTGTTCTGTATTTGAAATGATAATAATAATAATAAAAATTGTAGGGCGCGGAAAATCCACCGTACTTATGGCTCTGGGGGGGGGGAGTTCGTGGCCATCTCTGTTTTACTCAATCAACCATGATTTTCTTGTTCTAAATATCAAGGGCTTTCAAAAAAGTTTTGGTGATCGATCTGAATTTGCCTAACTTTTGCTATAGAGGGTGCTTTTCAAAATCACTGCCAAAATAACTACTTTTGGCCATATCTTGGCTTACAAGACCTACAGAGACCTAATTTTGGCATCTATATCTATGTTTTCAGGGTCAAAGAACCCAAAAGAACCACTAGTTAGACATTGACTCCTTTTGGGGGCAGCCATCTCGAATTTCAAATGGCCTCCAAAAAATCAACATTTTTATCTATAACTCGTTCTTTTGAAAAAATAGTCATCATTTTGGTGGCTATATCCATGTTTTATGATCAACAAATCAATGAAAAGAGAAATAATTAAAAATTCAACTCAAATAAATATAATCAAGGAGCCATAAAACTAAAACAGTGCCACAGTGGCCTCTGGTGCCCACACTTGAGCCTGAATATGACTGTGGGTCATCAATTAGATGCAGTGATGTTCTATATAATTAGGTTGATGAGATCAGAGATGGCCACGAAGTCCCCCTAGAGCCAGGAGAAGGTTTTGGGCTTGTCAAAGTAAAGCAAAGTAAATGTCATTCATACTGATTTATTTTACATTTCAGAACAAGTCTAAAAAGTCCTAATCAACCCTTAATGATGGAGTCCATTCAGCTTTCAAGTCAAGGCACGTCAAGTCTTGAAGCTGTTATGTATGACTAGGAAAGGTATGTCATGGGTCAAGAGGCATCACAAGAGGAAGTGGTCAGCACATCCAATGGCTGTAACAGAATACGGGAGGCTATCGATATACGATATGACCTTCTAGCAAAATACATAAAACTGCTTCCAGCCAATAGTGACTTTTTCTACCATGTTTCAAATAAGTGCTACAATAGGTTCATCCATGCAACCTCGCTTAAAAAACTCAAAGAAGGAAACCCACCACAATCCTCACATGAAACTGGCAGGCCAGATGGGATTTTGACTCGTTCTCACTCAGCTGTGCGTTCACCTCCAAATCCTGTAGATTCCAAAACTGTGACCTTCCAGAACTCTACCATATATGGCAATAAGTCATGCAAATGCAACTCCACAAAATTCTGTATAGCAGAGTCAAATCGTGCCACCTTATTCTTTAAAGAAGCAAACTTCTTCCAGGACAATGTCTTTAAATGCATTTGTAACCTCCAGGATGAGCATGCGGTATTTGGAGCTGATTTGTACTACCATAAAAATTGCATGACAAAATTCCTCTACAAATTTGAGTGTGCTCAAAGTTCAACTGGTGAACCACAAGAGATGAACCCCAAGCAGCATGCATGGAGTGATGTTGTGTTTGAGTTAAAAGTGGGTCTAAAAAGTGGCAATGGCTATGAACTCTCTTCAATTAAAGTCTGATTGAATAGAGTTGTCGTGATGAGGAGCATCAATTTCAAAATAGAGATGTGAAGGTGTTTTTGGTGAGACAGTTTGGATGTACTATTGATTTTACATATCCTGATGAGGTTCCTAAGTCTTTGATGGTTTACAGTGTGCCATGAAACTAAGCAGAGGTTTTGGCAGAGCATATTAGATGTATTGACCCCATACAAGTGTGTGCCGGTGTGATAAGACAATGTCTTAACAGTTATGACTTTGATTTAGATGATAGATTTGGGGATGCTGAAGATCTGAAACAGGCATACTGCAATATGAAAATACCTGAACGAATTGATAGTTTTTTGGATATCTCTACAATTTAAACCCTTTGACATACCCCAAAGCAGCTGAAGCTGTAATGATGAAAGTAGACACTGCAAATGAAGATAATGATGAAGAATTAGATGATGCAGATGAATCTGAGAATGATGAGAATCAAGATCATAAAACTTGTGAACAAACCACTGGTAGTCCACTATCTATTCAACGATGCAGAATGATCCAAGCTCTGTTCCAGACCATGTATTATGTTCATCATCATGGCAGAAAGCGATCACCAATGCATATAATGAATGCTGAATCAGCTCAAAGTCTTGGACGTGGAGGAAAAATCCTTACTACCATCTTGAACCGCCAAGGGTTTGCACTAAGTTATGCAGAATTACGGCGATATCAATATGACATTGCAACCTACACTGTACAACAGAATGAGTAGACTGGCATTACCATTCCATTTTAATCCTGAAGAATCCACATCAGCAGGTGTCGATAACTAGGATCATGAAGGACCTAATATATCTGAGCATGACACGGTGTGTGTACTTTATCAGGACAAGCCCAGTTCTCAGCTACTTAAGCCAAAACGATCCAATACTGTGGTTGAGCATGGCCCACAATCGTTTAAGGAAACCATACCCTGCCAGATACTTCAAGAGTTTGCAGCTCCAGCGAATTGACCAGACCTTCCAAGTTCATTTAAGGGCAATGAGGAGCTCTACAAATCTGATATCACAGACCATAAGAGGCTCAATGACATTGCATGGTCAATTGGGCACTTAAACTTTGAAGTCAAGATAACCAGCTTGATAGGATTACCTATCCTGATTTGCAGTCCATGCCTTCTTGGAGTGCCAGTAATGCCGTCTTGACAGACGAAAATTTTCCACTCAAGCACGTAGCATTCTTACCCATACTACCGTATCCTTTCACATGGTATAGTTCTGTATACACGCAGATGAAGAATCTGGTGGCAATTTGCTCACAACTGGTCCAGTCCCAGCTTCTTGTTTATGCAGATGAAAAGCTGTACTGCATGACCAAGGAGATCCAACTTATGTGACCAGCAGAATTCAAGAGTTTAGTATTATGTATTGAAACCTTCAACACAATCAAGACACTGGTAAAATGCACGGGAAACAGTTTGGATGGAAGTGGTGTGTAGAATATGTGGCTAGAAGCAGGAGTCTATGGGCCAATAGTGATTTAAAACTCTATTCTTAATGGAGGTTACTACAACCGTTCACTGGATGCACAGAAACTCCTGCCTGAATCAATGCAGCGCCTACTGTACAAGAAGTTCTTTATAGAGAAAGGAATTAGAAGGTACTCTCAAGAACTGGGTATTTTAGGTGAGCTGAAGAAAAGCACTGTTTCTGGAAATACAATAGAGAGTAGAAGATCCTTGGAGGAGTTCCATATGTCGTCATCCAATCTAGTCAGTGATCTGAAGAATTTCATAGAGGCAAGATCTTCCATAAACGAGAACTTCCAATACTGGTGCCAGTTTCTGGAACAGCATGAAATAGCTCTTGATCTGTTGCGAGCTGACCGAGAATTATTATGGCAGTTGCATCTTGAAGCTATACAACATGCGCTTTCTGAGTTTGTTGCTTGGGATTCCAATAATTATCTTTGATGGGGTACAGTATATCTAGAGAATGTAAGAAACCTACCTAAAACAACCCCCCACAGAGAAGTGCTTAAATAAGCACTTCTCTGAGGGACATTCTTTCTCAATTCAGGACAGTTGGTGGTGATCAGAAGCTTGAGCAGACAATCAACCTCTCATCAAAGTACAGTGATGGTGTCATGGGACATGCATAATAGGAGCAACACATCGCTCAATGAGATTTAATCTACTATGAAATGATGGCTGTGAAAAAATTGCACCGTGAATATGCTTGTCTCCAAGAGAGCACGTCTGAGGCATGGCACCATTATGAATCATCACTGGCAACCACAAACAGACAAAAAGGACACGTCCAAAATATGATGAAGTTTATTGAAGAGAGAGGGTCACCATTCTCAGCAGATTGTCCCACAGAGCTACACAACTCTGTGACAAAGCAAGTGATGACAGAAGAATTCAGAAAGGATGTCCTGAATACATCTGAAGAATGTAAGAAGAAATACCAGATTTTTCACTGTGAAAAGATCTTCAACAAAACTGTCCAACTGAGAGACACTATTCACAGGGAACCTCAAAACCATGATCTCCATCAAAGATAAACCCCAGAAAACAGTCATAAATTAGCTCCACTAATTTATTCATTGATTCAGCAGGCAGAACAGTACTAGGTGCATGTCGAAGATGCTGGAAACAAGTCCAGCAATTTTGTCTCTTCGAGCAAACCAGTTTCACTTCTCAAAATCAGCTTCACACCAGAATCTGCCACTAACAACTCAATGTTTGACATCTCACATCTACCGTGCGTTTTTCAATGCATATACCACCATGCATGTTCTTGATAGGCAGCTCCACATCGGAACAGCAGATCTAGATCCACTAGATTCTTGTTTTACACATGAGAATGAAAATCTTCTTCCTTTGACATCATGAAGATCTTGGAGCCACGTTGGAGTGTGGTGTGTCATTGCGGCAAATGTGCTCACGTAACTTGTCCTTGCCATGTAGCGATGGTAAAATGCAGCGTGTTCGCCAAGTGTCAGAAGACAGACAACTGTAGAAATCCACATGACTGATTGGATAAACAAAAAAACTATAATGAAGAGATTCATCAGATATATCAATCGAAAATTGTTCTGACAATCAAAACCTAAAGCTTTGAACTTAAAAGAATTCAGACAGGAAAAAGGAAAGGATATCGAGGCCCAGGAGAAACAGAAGAAAGATAGAAATAGATCCCCACTATAAAGCTGGAGAGCACTAAATAACTCATATCTAGGCTAAGGGAAGACAATGCTGACCTTGGGAAGGGGACCGATCCTGGTAAAAACAGACCCCAAGTCTATGACGCACTGGTCCCGAGAATGCCCCAGGGGTGAGATTTCTTGTAACTGGTTAAGGCCCAAAAATTCAGAATTACAGCCATGAAAAGAATGCCACATGACTCTGGATGCATTCCTATTCATGTGTGACCAGCTTATTGGCTAATGCATGTGCATATTTCATCAGTTATGCGCATTATATGAGTAGAAAAACAAGGAGAAACTTAAACTT
>JAXCGZ010002352.1:35000-37500 GCA_037179515.1 Halocaridina rubra | reverse complement strand
TCGAAATGATTATATTTATCATAATAATTATCACATACATAATCATAATCCTTATGATAACTGATATGATAATAAAATTTATGCTCAATATCATTGTCACTATCATTATCATTATCATAATCAAAACCATAATCATTGTCCCTGTCATAATCATGTCGTAGGTCTCTGGCTTTGTTTCTTTTGCTCAGTGCCACCTTTGGCACTTTGAGCGTACCCAATGCGAAAATTTGTGTAACTTCCTCATTGACTTACCATGGGATGACTACTGCTTTCAGTCCCTCAACCCTGATCAGGTAGCTCTAAAATTTGCCGAGATCATGACCTCGGAAACGGAGGGGTACATCCCCTCCCCTACAAAAAACTTTCTCTCCCCCTAATCCTTGGTTTGACCGTGCCCGCTCCATGGCTATCCAGGTCAGGAATCGGGCACACAAATCTTACATATCCTCACCTTCCAATTTAACTCACTCTGCTTTTATTGTAGCTAGGAATCGTTGTACTGCTCAGCTTCGAAGGCCTAAGGCTTCCTATATAAGAAGGAAAGTTGATAGCCTCAACTCCTCTCCCACTGACAAATGCTTCTGGTCTTTAGCCAAAAACCTCTCCAAAAACTTCTGTAACTCAAGCTTTCCCCCTCTCATTCGTTCTGATGGTTCAATAGCTTGCTCTCCCACTGACAAAGCCACTCTCTTTGGCTCTCATTTTTCTACCAACTCTTCTATAAACGAATCCAACGCACCTGTCTCTCGGTCTTTCACCCACTTTAACACTACGCCCTCCCTTATCCTGTCTTCACGCAAAGTTTATAAGGTTCTTCGCTAACTATAGACGAACAAGGCATCTGGTACCGATGATATTCCTGCAAGGTTCCTTGAGGAGTTTGCAGATGAACTGGCTCCCGTGCTTTGCAGCCTTTTTTGCCTCATTCTATCAACCAGTATCCATTCTTCATCTTGGAAGCATGCTCTAGTTCAACCTGTTCCTAAGAAGAGTGACCTCCTCAACTGCTAAATTTTCGAAACTTTGCTCAATGCTCACTTCTTGAAATGCCTAGAATCTAACTCACTTTTCTCCGATCATCAGTACGGCTTCTGCAAGACAAGATTCACTGGTGATCTCCTGTCCTATCTTGCTCATGTATGGTAATCATCTCTTAGGAACTATGGGAAATCCTTTGTTGTCACCCTTGATATCTCTAAGGCTTTTGAAAGACTCTGGCACAACGCTCTGTTGGCCAAACTCTCTGCCTATGGCTTTACCCCTTCTCTCTGTTCTCTTATTTCCAGTTTTTTTTCTAACCGTTTTATATCTGTAGTTGCTGATAAAGCGACATCTAACCTTTTCTCTGTTACTAGTGGTGTTTCACAGGGCCCTGTTCTTTCACCTACTCTGTTCCTTCTCTTCATCAATGATCTTCTACAATCCCATCTTCCTCTCTTCATCATGCCTTTCCTGATGACTCTACAGCTCACTTATTCTCTGCCGATTCTTCACAACTTTCACCTGCTACTCGTAATCAGTCTTGTATCACTCTCTTCTTCTACTCTCAACTCCGATTTGAAGAGGTATCTGAGCGGGGCACTCAAAATTTAGTTATAGTCAATATCTCCAAGACACAGTTTCTGGTTATCTCTTTATCTTCTTCTACTCCTGATAACCCTATTGTCTTCGAAACAAACGAAATTTACCCCCTTAATTCTATCAAGATCTTAAGAATCTATATAGCCTCTAACTTGTTTTGGAGGAATTACAAAATCCAAATTTCTAAATCTTCATGCAAATAATTCGGGGTTCTCTTTCGTTTCTGTCATTACTTTTCCTCTTTAGAGTTACTTAAAATCTGTAAAGGTCTTATCCGCCCCTACTTAGAATACTGCTCACATATCTGGAGTGCTTCTTCTTATACTATACTTATCTTCTTGATAGAGTTGAATCTAAGGCAGTCAAACTCATTAATGATCCTTCCCTTACTTCTAATCTAGATTTTCTCTCTCTTCGCAGTAAGATATCATTCCTTTCTCTTTTCCATCACTACTACTTTCATCGCTGCTCTGATGAGATGGCAAGTTGCATCCCTCCCCCACTGCCGACACCGCATAACACACGTCAAGAGGTCTCAACTCATAGGTACCTAGTGAAGATTTGTAGCTCGCAAATTGGTCGGTGCAGCGACTGATTATTCCCATCTACCTCCAGACTCTGTAACTCTCTTCCTCCCTCTGTCTTCCCTAATTCTTTTGACCAATCTTCCTTCAAAAATCTGGTCTATCGTCATCTCACCGCCTATTTCTCCATATCTCTAGGTCCTCTGTACTTTGACTATTTTTTCTGTCTGTCGTTTTCCTTTGTGTTATATTACCTCATCTCTGTCTTGTCCTTAACCTTTTTCTTTTCCTTCATCTTTGTGTTTTCTCGTGCCCAGACCTTTGTTGATGGGGGCAGTTTTTGCCTTTTCCAGTGTCACACTCATAAAAAAAAAGAGCACTGATGAGAAGCAGTC
>JAXCGZ010002352.1:0-2500 GCA_037179515.1 Halocaridina rubra | reverse complement strand
TATATATATATATATATATATATATATATATATATATATATATATATATATATATATATATATATATATATATATATATATATATGTATATATATATATATATATATATATATATATATATATATATATATATATATATATATATATATATATATATATATATATATATATATATATATATATATATATATATATATATATATATATATATATATATATATATATATATATATATATATATATATATATATATATATATATATATATATATATATATATATATATATATATATATATATATATATATATATATATATATATATATATATATATATATATATATATATATATATATATATATATATATATATATATATATATATATATATATTTATGTATATATATATATATATATATATATATATATATATATATATATATATATATATATATATATATATATATATATATATATATATATATATATATATATATATATATATATATATATATATATATATATATATATATATATATATATATATATATATATATATATATATATATATATATATATATATATATATATATATATATATATATATATATATATATATATATATATATATATATATATATATATATATATATATATATATATATATATATATATATATATATATATATATATATATATATATATATATATATATATATTTATATATATATATATATATATATATATATATATATATATATATATATATATATATATATATATATATATATATATATATATATATATATATATATATATATATATATATATACATATATATATATATATATATACACATATATATATATATATATATATATATATATATATATATATATATATATATATATATATATATATATATATATATATATATATATATATATATATATATATATATATATATATATATATATATATATATATATATATATATATATATATATATATATATATATATATATATATATATATATATATATATATATATATATATATATATATATATATATATATATATATATATATATATATATATATATATATATATATATATATATATATATATATATATATATATATATATATATATATATATATATATATATATATATATATATATATATATATATATATATATATATATATATATATATATAAATATATATATATATATATATATATATATATATATATATATATATATATATATATATATATATATATATATATATATATATATATATGTATGTATATATACATATACGTGTATATGTATATATATATATATATATATATATATATATATATATATATATATATATATATATATATATATATATATATATATATATATATATATATACATATAAATATATATATATATATATATATATATATATATATATATATATATATATATATATATATATATATATATATATATATATATATATATATATATATATATATATATATATATATATATATATATATATATATATATATATATATATATGTGTGTCTGTGTGTGTGTATACATATATATATATATATATATATATATATATATATATATATATATATATATATATATATATATATATATATATATATATATATATATATATATATATATATATATATATGAATCATTTTTTACCCCGATCGGGACTCGAACCTAGGACTTATGATTACTAAGTCAAGGCGCTACCACTACACCACAGAAGGTTAAAAGGAATCCAACCTTATAGCTTATATCTGCTATACTTAGGAATGAACGCATTCTAACTGAATGCCACTATGTTCATATTACAGATTCCCCAACCTCACTCGTGGCTTCATTTTAGCATTTAATTCAATTCCCAATCTCATTCGGGCCATGAAATTACCAAATAAGCACATTACATATGTGAAAATATGAATCATTTTTTACCCCGATCGGGACTCGAACCTAGGACTTATGATTACTAAGTCAAGGCGCTACCACTACACCACAGAAGGTTAAAAGGAATCCAACCTTATAGCTTATATCTGCTATACTTAGGAATGAACGCATTCTAACTGAATGCCACTATGTTCATATTACAGATTCCCCAACCTCACTCGTGGCTTCATTTTAGCATTTAATTCAATTCCCAATCTCATTCGGGCCATGAAATTACCAAATAAGCACATTACATATGTGAAAATATGAATCATTTTTTACCCCGATCGGGACTCGAACCTAGGACTTATGATTACTAAGTCAAGGCGCTACCACTACACCACAGAAGGTTAAAAGGAATCCAACCTTATAGCTTATATCTGCTATACTTAGGAATGAACGCATTCTAACTGAATGCCACTATGTTCATATTACAGATTCCCCAACCTCACTCGTGGCTTCATTTTAGCATTTAATTCAATTCCCAATCTCATTCGGGCCATGAAATTACCAAA
>JAXCGZ010002351.1:52500-55000 GCA_037179515.1 Halocaridina rubra | reverse complement strand
TGTGTAAATTATCAAGTTTCTACTTTTACTGATGTTTTTACGAGATGTTTAAATGAATGTGCCCCTCTTACAACCAAAGTCATGACACGCCCTCCTGCCCCGTGGATTGACTCTCAGTTAAAAGAGCAAATGAAAAGGAGAGATGACCTCCTAAGGCAATTTAAATCTGATAGACAAAACTCCGAGATGGAAAGAGCCTATAGAAGAGAAAGAAACCTTACTAAAACAATGTTGTCCGAAAAGAAGAAAAATCATTTCAGGGAAGAATTTTCCAAGTATAAGGGAAATATCAAAGGAACTTGGAATGTTATAAAAAGAATAATTCCTGCAAATAAGGAAATCTTAGAAAATTCTGACCTTCTCAGTGATAATGTGGAAAAGCGAGTGAATGATTTTAATAAGTATTTTGCTGAAATAGGTAAGTCCACATATGAAAAGTCCCAAGATAATAATGACTTGATTATTAATCAACCACATAATTGCCAGCCTCCAGCTGAAAGAAATATTAGAAATTTTAGACCGCACCCAATCGATTTAGTCACACTTATTCTTATCATAAAGAACCTCAAACCAACAAACTCTTGTGGTTCCGATGGGATACAACTTCGCTTCCTAATTGACTCATTGCCAGTTACAGTATTTTTCATTTTAGTCATTGTTAATACATCCATTGTTACAGGCAGTTATCCTAACCTCTGGAAGCATCCCTATATCATCCCCGTTTTTAAGAGTGGAGATACTAATAATGTTGAAAATTATAGGCCAATCTCTCTTCTCAGCATTCTGTCTAAAATACTTGAGAAGGTAGTTGCCACCCAGTTAATAAATTTCCTTGAATCAAATTGTCTATTATGTGAAGAACAACACGGTTTTCGGCCTAAACTTTCGACCGAGACGGCCCTACTTAAAATTACTGATAAAATTTATAGTAATATTGAAAATAAGAAAATATCACTTTTATTATTGTTAGATTTGTCTAAAGCATTTGACAGTGTACACCATCAAATTCTAATGAGAAAACTTTCCAAAGTTCATGTTGACTCATTTTGGTTCGAAAATTATCTGAAAGATCGAATTCAATCAGTTCGAATGGGCTCGACTCTCTCTTCTTCTTTAGATATCAGTTTTGGCGTTCCTCAGGGTTCAATTTTGGGTCCTCTGCTTTTCTTAATATATGTTAATGATTTACCTCAATTTATAAGAGATTGCCTACTTGTTATGTATGCTGATGACACCCAGATTATGCTTACTGGTGACATTGATAGAATTCCTGAAATCTTAAAAAGGGCTGAAGATATATTAAACTGTGCCAAAAGTTATTTTAACAGTAATGGTCTTTTACTGAACGAAAATAAAACTAAATTCGTTATTTTTGGATCAAATCAATACCTGTCCCGCATTCCTGAGAACATCAGTATAAATTTCAACAATGTTTCACTCTTCCCATCTAATAAGGTTAAAAATCTAGGAGTTATTATGGACAGTACCATGACATTTAATTTTCATATCGATGAACTACATAAAAAAGTGAACGGGACCCTTATTTACTTGAACAGAGTCTATGAAAGATTCGAGCCTGATTGTAGGGTAATTGTAGTACAAACATTGATTTTAAGTATTCTCAACTACTGTCTGAGTGTTTGGGGTTCCACGACTAAGACCCAGATGTTACGAGTGAAAAGGCTCCAGAATTTTGCTGCAAGAGTTGCCATAGGGGGGGTGCATAAATATGATCACGTGACTCCCCTCTTTGAGAGATTGGGTTGGCTAAGGATGGACATGAAGTTCATATATAATATCTGTCTTTTAGTTTTTAAAATAAATCATGGAATATTACCGGAATGGCTCTTCTCATTGCCAACAGTTAATCAAGTGCGTATCAATAACGTCAACACCAGATATCAGAATTCTTTTTACGTGCCCAGAACTTCCACTGATATTGGGGCAAGAGCCTTAAATGTAATGGGCCCGAGACTTTGGAACTCTTTACCAGCAAACTTAAGAAGTTGCCAAACATTACCCTCACTTAAATCTCATCTTTTAAATCACCTACTTAATAAGTGATTTTAGTCTCATTATTATCCTCCCATTGGGTAGACGAAGTGTACGTATGCATATTTTAATGTGTAAATTTTTTGATTTTGTGCTTTGCAAATTTCATTTGTTTTATTTTGATATTTTACAGTGTAATTTGTAATTAGATTAATTATCATGTAATAGCCATTTTTGATGGAATAAAGTTTTTGACTTTTGACTCTCTCTCTCTCTCTCTCTCTCTCTCTCTCTCTCTCTCTCTCTCTCTCTCTCTCTCTCTCTCTCTCTCTCTCTCTCTCTCTCTCTCTCTCTCTCTCTCTCTCTCTCTCTCTCTCTCTCTCTCTCTCTAAAATTCTGTAACTATTTGTAGTCTAATGAAACTTTAATACCATAAGTAAATTCTTGCAATCTTTGATTTTACTTCCGAAACTTGTTCTCCTTACTCTGAAATTAAAATATATTAAAT
>JAXCGZ010002351.1:5000-35000 GCA_037179515.1 Halocaridina rubra | reverse complement strand
AGTACTTCGACTGTTCTTTCAGCCTCTCCTTTTCCTATTGTGTATCATTTCCTTATTTCTGCCTAGCTCTTAATCTTCTACTTTTTATTTGTCTTAATGTTTTCTTCGTGCCCGATCATGATGAGGGAAATCCTCTGGCCTGTCCCGGTGTCACACTCATAAAAAAACTAAGTATATATATAAGAAGAATGAGATATTAAATGACACTTAAAAATTCAAGAAATGTATTGATACCGATCCCGTAAAATCAAGCCTTCACTCTGAGGACCAAATCAACAGAACGCTCAAGAAATTAAATCAAAACCTACACTATTACTGAGGAAGAATATAAAACTCTACGAATTGGAATCAAGACCAGGTTAATTCTTTGAACTTCCAAAAATCCATGAACCAAATATTCCTCTATCAAGAATTTCATTTGTGGGGACAGCTTCTTCTGAACTTGCAAAATTCATTGTCCCCCCATTTTCAATATTTAACTACCAACGAATACACTGTTATGAATTTCAAGAGACATACAAATATACCATTAAAAGAAACAATTAATATTATAAAAAATAAAATTTGACCTAACCAAACTTTCAGGAACATGCCAAAAAAGAATATTAATTAATTACAGAACACTATAACATAATAAGGAGGAATTATACCAACAATGAATAATTCTACATCAGCAGTTTTTGCAAAGATCTTCCGATATCAACATTAAAAAAAAATATGGTTAGACAATTGTCCTAATATTATATAGGAGATATGTGGATGACGCTTTCATGCTGTTTGAAAAAAAAGAACATATATGCTCCACTTTTCTATCAGTACTTGAACAGCCAACATATAAATATAAAATTTACCTATATGAGCCGGAAAATAACAAATGAAATCCCATTTTTAGATATATATTTAGATGAGACAAAAATTCTTTGTAACGAATTTAGCAAACAAATATTTTCAGGAGAGGGAACTATAGTTTATATGTGTATGCCACAATAATTGTAAAAACTCTATTATATGCGCTCGTTCATCGCTTATATTCGTTATCTCCAAATTATTTACTTTTTAACAGTGAAATTAAATTTTTTAAGATATTCTTTCACAATAATGGATATCCCATATTATCTTTTTACAGACAAATATCTCCTCAACTCCAAATATTTATCATAGGAAACTGTTATGGGAACAAGAAATCTTGAAAAATATGTAAAACTACCTTATTGTTCCATATGTAAAATATTAATTAGATATATTCAGAATATTTTAAAAAAGTTATATCCTCAAATAAACTTCAGAACTGCCTTGTTTAACCACTTCAAAATTATAAGTATATTGGATAATAGTTATAATTACAAAACTGTTGATACCCTGTGATCCTCCATTGTTTATAGTTATAAATGCCCAGATTTTTTTTTATCAGAGTACGTTGGCTCCACCTCTAGGAGCTTACGTGTGAGGGTGGATGAGCACAGAGGAGTTAGTACAAGAACGAAGAAGCAGTTGGTAAGGCCTCTAAATATTAATATTAAGGAATATTCTTTTACCTGTAATAGCTTCAACAATTTAACTAATTTTATAATATCATAAAAAATAATCTTGAACTTAGGATTTCTGAATCAATGTTCATAAAAATAAGAAATCCAGCAATCAACCAAGATAACTCATCTTTCCTGTTACTTCTATTGTTTCATTCATCTGAATATATTCATTTCAACTCCTAGCTTTGCTATTTGTTATATATTTTAATTCAATTGTCCAGTTTATGTATATTTCGTATTACTTTGTATGCTGTATACTGCTGTGTTAATTATGTTAATTTCTCCATGCAGAAATTTTTATAATGTCCCGATGTCATGGAGATGAAAACTTAAAGTAAAACTGCATTAAAATGAAATTCATTGGCTCCTTCTGCTACTCCACTGTCATCATCATTCATCATTATCATCATCATGTCAATCAATCAATCAAGTTTATTTATTATAATATTCAAGACTACTTTGGCTCAGTTCTTTTAATCTATTAGAGCATCAACCAAATACATACGAAATTGACAACTAAGATCTTCCTCCTTCGTCACCTGAAATACGTTACCTTGAATGCAAACCTTGATAGATATTTCAAAGACAATACAAAACTCACTTGGAAGGATTAAGTGTCCAGGACAGTTTGTGTTACGTCTTCCATCAGTTACGTCCTCTTTCTATGCCTACATCAACACCGAATATTCCTAGATATTCGTTACACATGTCTTATAATCCCTTCACATCTGGTAAGTCACAATACTCCCCATCTCTGTTTCTCTTTATATTTTCTTCGTGCCCAGGCCCGAAGAGGGTAGATTTTATTCATTTTTTGGTTGGCGCGTCTTGGTGTCACAATCCTTAAAAAAAAAAAAAAAAAAAAAAAAAAAAAAAAAAAAAAAAAAAAAAAAAATACGAATGTGAAAGTGGCAATTTCTCCATTCGCAGGCATCATGAAACGAAGCAAAAATCTAGTTTGCTTATCTTTAAATAAGTGGCCACGGTGGCTGTGTGTTAGTGTAAGCGTCGAAAGGCGACTGACTTGTGTTCGAGCCCGCCGCGAGAGAATTCAGTCTTAAACTCCCTGTTCCAATCTCTTGTGTTCAACCCTATTCATGAAGAAAGTAACACATATAACGGTGGAGCATTTGCCTATTTTTTAATAACATTTTATTTGAAATAATTAATCCTTGGATAGATATTGGCATTAGGTGTTGTGTAAATGACAATTATAACCTTAAAGCTACTTATATAAATAAAACAAAATATCTGAGTATTCTTTGGCAAGTCTAACATATACACAAACAAATGGCAGAATGAAAGGCATAATTACCTTTAGCTGAAACACATTGGATCGACTCTATAAGTAATTTAGGACAAGCGCAGGATTCCCAGCACATTACTCCTATTATGAGCATCCCTTAACAATGACAGCTGAACAAGAAAATAAATGCAGATCTCATTCGCTTTTTATAATGATAATTTAGCTCTGTCAACAGGGTTGAGTGAGCATTATGGAAGTAGATAATGCTTGTAAAGAAGGACAATTCATGATGGACATATGTATCTTATAGATAGTTATAACTGCCATAAATGGTTATATACTTGTGTATGTATGTTTTCCTTCGCTGCACCTCTCCTTCGCTTTATTTTTCAACCATCGAATGTTTTTGAGCGAAGTGTTATGATGACAGGTTCAGGAACTGAGCAAGGATGGCTGAGTTACATAATTGTGACATTCTTATTTGCGTGCAAATATATTTTTCAAGTGTTGTCATTTATTTTTTATTTGTTCATCAAAATGTGTGGGTGATGAGGTATGGGACAGGAACATATGGAGAACACTGGCCAGAAACATCGACCCCACATATAAGTGGGAAAAGATGTAGACGAAGAAGAAGAAGAAGAATGTGTGAGTGAAGGACCTCGTACAGAAAAATATCCACAACTCATCACGTAAAAAGTAAATACCTACACTGGCCGAATGTTGGCCAGATAAGAGGCGATAGTTATATATGACCCAGTTTTGAATCCCTCGAATGACTGGATACAGTCATCCATCCGATTCATATGTAACAAATTATGTATCTTAATAACATCTGCAAACATTTAAATATAATGCCAGCACCAAAATTTATTTCTTTTATAATCAATCATGAGGAGATGGGCAAGCCAAAGAAGGAGGAGGAGATCCCCCAAAATGGAGATTGAAGTAAACACGTGTGAAAGACACTGGTCATTGCAAAAGGCAAAAGTGTTCTTTATTTCTGCTTTTCAGGACATTTAAAGATTACGGAAGAGAAGCAAAATTATAATAGCAAGGGCAACAAGAAAAACAAGAGCAACAACAACAACAACAACAAAAAGGAAAAAAACTAGAACTACTATTATAGCAATAACAAAAATAACAAAAACAACGATACATATAAGAATAAGAATAAGAATAAGAATAAGAATAAGAATAAGAATAAGAATAAGAATAAGAATAAGAATAAGAATAAGAATAAGAATAAGAATAAGAATAAGAATAAGAATAAGAATAAGAATAAGAACAATGACAATGATGACAATGATGATAATGATGATAATAACAATAATAATAATAATAATAATAATAATAATAATAATGATAATGATAATGATAATGATAATGATAATGATAATGATAATAATGATAATAATAATAATACGCGCTTATCATTAATAATAATTAGGTACGTGTAATCATAAATGATTCTCAGTTACACTGAAAAATAACACAAAATCCTTCTACAAGAGATAGAACGCGCAAAAGCAACTGGAGAAACGCTACAACATTTTACTTATCAACAAAAGGGAACCAATATTTCCAGTTTTTATTTTTCCGCTTTAAAGAAGAAAACGCTACAGTGCGAAAATGAGAGCCACAAACAACAGTGCATAAAATACCGTAAATTAAAGTGACCCTAAAATAAGACCTGTTTTCTAGTAATGACACCCTCCTCCACTTGAAGAAAATGGTTTTATGACTAACTAAAGAAAATCACTAAAATAAAAAAAATAAAAAAATGAGTTTATTAAATACAAATAATCTGTTTACTCTTTTGGATAGGCATTCCATACTTTGTCAGTTTTCAAAGAATTCATTTTAACAATGACAACTGACATGAAAGACTTTTTCATGCCTAATTTCTTCATCGACAGCTTTTCAGCAGCTTTTAGCACCAGCATTGGAAACTAGTGGTTGAATTTAACTCAAAAGTTCTATGGCCTTGCGGTCTTTTTCACAAAAACCTTCCCAATTTATCCGGGCATGATATCAGCACGGAACTTTTTTTTTTTTTTTTTTTTTTTTTAAGTCTCCAACCACGGATGGGTGGAACGGGTCATGGATGACCCATAGAACGGAAATAAGCTGGTTTTCTCAGTTGCTGATTTTTTCGTGATGCGTTGAGGAAAATAATTCATTTAATAAAACGAACTCATCATTTTTTTCTCCGTTATTTTACCTGGTATGTCGCTAAAATTAAAAGCGAAAAAAATTCTATCACGGAATACTTCGTATTTTCTAAAGTAAGTGTCTTCATTTATCCTCTAAACCACGGATTTTCAAACCGGGGTTCGCGGACCCTCGAGGGTTAGCAGAAAGTTTTCCAGATATACTCAGGTGGCTAACGGAAGAGTATGATTTTTTTTTTTTTTTTTTTTTTTTTTTTTTTTTTTTTGAGAGAGAGAGAGAGAGAGAGAGAGAGAGAGAGAGAGAGAGAGAGAGAGAGAGAGAGAGAGAGAGAGGAGAGAGAGAGAGAGAGAGAGAGAGAGAGAGAGAGAGAGAGAGAGAGAGAGAGAGTCGGTTCACGTTCAAGCAAACCGGGAGTTTGTATATTGAATTAGTCTTGCCGTATTACAGTTTTATGTTCGGTGGCAAATTAATGGAGGTACAGGCAGATGGTTCTCTGGCTCTAGGGTACTTAACAGAAAAAGTTATAGAACCCCTGCTTTTAGACAGAAGAAAGGTAAAAAGACATGAAAGTGACTCTTAACTGAGATCTAGATTAAGTCATGTCAGATTATAAATTAAGAAATAGCAGTCGGTGAGCTGAGGTCAGTGATATCCCTATAAGGGAAGTAGAGGGGTTTTCAGTTTTAAGTCCCCACCAACGACGGGGCACCCAAGGGAAGGATGCCATACCTTAAATACACCACAAGTAGCAAGAAAGTTAAAAAAATAAAATAAAAAAAAATTGGAGTTCGGGAGAAGTATTGAGAAACGAAGGAAGCTATAAGAACTAATTACTGACTCCTTAATAATCACAGTAATACATAAGTAAGCACAAACTATTAGCATACAGCATCAAGTCTTCCTTCAGTTACGGTTCTTTTTCTATGCCTAAATCAACACCGAATATTCTTGGATATTCGTAACACATCTCTTATTATTCTCACATCTGACATGTCACTACACTCTTCATCTCTGTTTCTCTTTACTTTGTGTCTTTTCGTGCCTAAGCCCGATAAGAGCAATATTCTCTGCCCGCCCCAATGTCAAACTCTTAAAAAAAAAGTAGTAGGGAAGCCCATCAGTGAAATAACGCATAGAAAACAAGGCAATATTTCGGGGCCAAATTGGGCTCCTTCTCAAGCATATAAGTAAATGTATAAAGAAACAAGCATTGTTACTTATACATACACTTATGCTTGAGAAGGGGTCCAATTAGGACCCACAATATAGCTTTATTTCCTATGTGTTGTTCCATTGATGGGCTTCCCTACTTTAATAATACATATTAATCGAATTTGTCTTCATCATGACTTTACACACCTGAAAGCATTCACATCCCCCATACCTGATACGGCCTTTTTCGTAAACACAATTAGGTAAATACACACACCTATGTGAGGCCAAAACTCGAATATGCAGCCCCCTTTTGGAATCCGCACTTGAAAAAGCACATAGCTAAGCTTGAAAAAGTTCAAAGACATGCCACGAAACTGGTGCCAGAAATACGCAATCTCAGTTATGATGAGAGGCTGAGGGAATTAGACTTACCATCACTCGAAGCTAGAAGAGTGAGGGGGGATATGGTGACAGTCTTTAAATTCCTTCATGGTTATGATAGAGTGGATAGGGATCGATATTTTGATATGGCTGGCTCTAGAACTAGAGGTCATAGTTTGAAGCTTGGTAAGAAAACTTCTTTGCAGGATGTAAGGAAATACTTTTTCAGTGTAAGAGTAGTTGATAATTGGAATTGGCTAAGCGAGGAGGTAGTTAATGCTATCTCAATCCATAGTTTTAAGGACAGGTATGATAAGTAACACTAAGTCTAAAATGGAACCGATCAGGAGACGGGAAGATACGAGCTTTGGGCTCTTTCCCGTAAGCACAATTAGGTAATCACAATTAGGTAATCACACACAGATAATGACAGAAGATCAGGGGATGGGGCCTCATTAAGATTGTTATACACAAATGCTGATGGATTAGCTGGTAAGGCAGTAGAATTAAAAGATAGTATTCACAACAGTAAGGCAGATATAGTAGCAATTACAGACACTAAGTTGAGTGAGGACATAAACAGTGTCACAGTTTTTCCTAAGGGCTTCAGAATACTAAGGGTTGAAAGATCTGAGAGGACTGGTGGAGGGATAGCACTGCTCATAAGTGAAAGGATTCAAGTCGAAGAAATAAACTTGGCTATAGAGAGTGAGTTCAAGGAATTTCTTGTTGCTCGCATAAATACTGGGTCAGAGAGCATTATAATAACTGTTGTATACAACCCACCAAGGAACCAAAATAGGCTTGAAGTTTATGAGGAAAGTCATATAGGTACTATTGAAGTCATAAACTCAGTTGTTAACATGGCACGGTGTTCCATTCTCGGAATAGAAGGAAAAGGATGATTCATTTAAAATCGTGAGAAAAGTGGAGGTTTTATTACTCAAACTTAAATGTCCGACATGGCGTGTTCTACTCCAGTGAAAACAACAAAACAATAGCGCAATGCAAAGCGCACGAATTAAACAGCTCAAAAGTTATACATAACATTCCTCCCTCCAAGAAAAGACATACAAAACTTATCAAAAATGGATCAGAAAAATATCAACATACAACAATCATTATACAGAAATATCAATATATTATGACAACAAAAGACATTACAAATTCAATTTTTCTGGTGGCTTAATAATTCTCTTTGATCTCCGTAATACTGGAGATGGTGATACAATCTGTTTATCATTCACACCACACCTTTCAGTTTCTGAGACTGTGTCTTCAGACTCAATACAATTACTATCAGGTTGAACTGAAACATCACACCTTTGTGAAGATACTTCAACATCATTAGTGGAACTAGAGGCATAGGAATAATTACTTACATTCGAAGAACCTAAAGGCATTGGAGACTCTCTAGGTGTCTTAATACAAGTACCAGTAAATCTAGGCATAAGCTGATCATGATGCCTCTTCCATGATATATTACCAAAATCATGAACTTGCACCAAATAATTCCTTACACCAAGCACTTCAATAATTTTACCTTCAATCCAAGGCTCTCCCTTCCCAAAATTTTTAGCAAAAACTGCATCACCAACATTGTACATATTTGTTCCTTCAGAGAAAACTTTCTTTGACAATTTTTCCAGGTCTCTGTCTTTGTTAGGGGAACATTTTACAGATACTAAAGTTGTTTTAAAACATCTTCCAAATAGTAACTCTGCTGGTGATTTACCTATGCCACTATGCATACTCTTTCTATAATTGTACAAAAATCTACAGATTCTAGTATTCAATGATCCACTGTTGAATTTACTTAAGCCCTCTTTTAAAGTTCGAACTGCTCTTTCCGCCAACCCATTAGATGATGGATTGTATGGGGCAGGAGTTAAATGTTGAATACCATTTTTCTTATAAAAAACTTTAATTTCCTCGGACACAAAATAAGGAGCATTATCCGAGACAACAATGTCTGGAATACCAAAATTAGAAAATGTTTTTCTAAGCAATTCAATGGTAACACTTGAAGTCATTGAACTAGTAACTTGAACATCTAGAAACTTAGAATATGCATCTACAATTACAAGAAAATATTTGTTATTTATGGGTCCAGCATAGTCAATGTGAAGTCTTGACCATGCCTTATCAGGGGTAGACCATGACAACACAGGAGCTTGGTTTGGTTGAAAATTTTTAAAACAAACTGGACAATTCTTTGTAATTTCAGAAATATCTTGGTCAATTTTAGGCCACCAAACCCAATTCCTAGCTTCTGCTTTCATCACATTTATCCCATTATGACCACTATGTAAGTGCTCAAGTATTTTACATCTTAAGCTGGTAGGTATTACAATTCTGTTTCTGTACAATTTGTTTTACTCCACTCCTCAAAGCACTGGGGTTAAGCACCATAGGCTTACGGTAGGCTATGATCAATCAAGGCTACCGTCCACAAAACACTGGAAACAAGATTACCGATAAACACAATTGGTCTACCATAGGTTATCATCAATCTAGGGTACACCTTGGAAAATAATCACTATAGCTTTCCAATCTTGAAAAAATCGTCAGCATTAAGCTTAAACAGTTATACTACGGCATCTATGAAGGCTCCAATGCTAACTGCAAAACTTGATCAAAACATGAGGGTGGCCACGGGAACGAAAATCTCGGAAGTCGGAAGCTTACCCAATTTACCGGCTACCTCAAAACTGCAAAAACTTCACTTAAATACTGCAAACTAGAAGTTCCTTTTGCTACTGCATTGGTCCTTTGTACCTCGTCGCCATTTGTTCCATTCTCGGAATAGAAGGAAAAGGATGATTCATTTAAAATCGTGAGAAAAGTGGAGGTTTTATTACTCAAACTTAAATGTCCGACATGGCGTGTTCTACTCCAGTGAAAACAACAAAACAATAGCGCAATGCAAAGCGCACGAATTAAACAGCTCAAAAGTTATACATAACACACGGGAAAAAAAATGTAGGATTTTGATTATGGGAGACTTTAATCATAAAGAGATAGATTGGATAAATCTTGACCCACACAGTGGTGAGGTCATTCGGGGCAAGATTCCTAGAATGCGTACAAGGGAATTTCCTACACCAACATGTAATGGAACCAACAAGGGCCAGGGGTGGGGATGAGCCATCACTACTTGATCTAGTGTTCACAGATAATGTGTTGGATATTGAAAAAATTGAGTATGAACCACCAATTGGAAAGAGTGACCACTGTGTGTTGTTGATGGAGTATATCATTGAAGATATTCTTCCTGAGAGTAGAGGCACTGAGGACATAAGGAGGAACTATCCGAAAGGAGATTACATCAAAATGAATGAGCTTTTTGCAGTTATTGACTGGAGAACCTTATTTTACAACAAATCTGTACAAGAAATGTATGACATCTTTTGTGAGAAATATGGGAAGATAGTAGATTGCTGCATACCTGTCACCAAAGTAGGTGTAATTCATGCCAGGGAGAAATGGTTCGATAATGGGTGTAAAAGAGCTAAGGAGTGGAGAGACAAATGCTGGAAAAGGTATAGGAGGAGAAAAAACATAAATGCCTGGCAAACCTACAAAAGAGCAAGAAATGACTACCTAAGTAAAAGGAGAGAGGCAGAGAGAGACTATGAGAGGGACATCACCAGGAAGGCTAAAGAAAATCCCAAGCTTTTCCACAGCTTTATCAGAGGAAAACTGAAGGTAAAAGAACAGGTTTTAAGGCTAAAGAGAGCGGATGGAAGCATCACTGAGACGGATGAAGAGATCTGCAAAGAATTGAACAAGGAGTTTCAGTCAGTATTTACAGTAGAAAATACCCCACCCCCTCAGATTGCAGTGATAGAAGCTCAAGGGCCGGTATTAGAGAACATCAACCTTACAGCCACAGAGGTATGCAAAGCGCTGATGGATTTAGATGTTCATAAAGCTACAGGTCCTGATGACATATTCCCTCATGTGCTTAAAAAATGCGCAAACACAATATCAGTGGCACTAAGTATCACATTTAAGGAGTCACTGGAGTCGGGGGAGATTCCAAGATGCTGGAAACAAGCAAATGTGATACCTATCTTCAAAAAGGGAAGGAGGGATACGGCTCTGAACTATAGACCAGTTTCCTTGACCAGCATAGTTTGCAAAGTTATGGAGAAACTACTAAGGAAACATATCTCTCTTCACTTGGAATCCTTCAACTTTTTGTCAGTGAGGCAACATGGCTTCAGAGAAGGTAGATCAACAGTAACAAACTTATTAGAATTTTATGATGAGGTAAGCCAAATCTTACAGGAAAGAGAGGGCTGGGCAGATTGCATATTCCTAGACCTCCAGAAAGCGTTTGACACTGTTCCACATGGGAGACTTATTAGGAAGCTGCAATCAATGGCTAGAATAGGTGGAAATGTTTTGGAATGGATTAAAACTTACTTAGAAGGAAGGGAACAGAGGGTTAGAGTAAGACACCCAGTGTCTGAATGGAGAAGAGTTAGTAGTGGAGTTCCACAGGGTTCAGTTTTAGGGCCACTTTTGTTCCTTGTATATGTAAATGACCTACCAGAGTGTGTAAATTCATTCATGAATATGTTTGCAGATGATGCAAAGATTGTGAAGAAAGTAAAAAACGAGAACAATGGTAGAGAACTTCAGGTGGATCTAAATAATCTGCATGAGTGGTCAGAAAAGTGGCTAATGAAATTCAGTACTTCAAAATGTAAGGTAATGAGAATGTGTACAAGTGCAAGAAGGCCCACGCTTGACTACTCGGTGGCTGGAGTACAACTTCAAGAGACAGAAAATGAGAGAGATCTAGGAGTAAACATACTGGCAGATTTGTCTCCAGAAATACATATAAATAGCATAGTAAGGGCAGCATATGCATTCTTATCAAATGTAAGGGTAGCCTTCAGGCACATGGACAAGGAAATGTTCAGAAATATTTATGTAACCTATGTGAGGCCAAAACTCGAATATGCAACCCCCTTTTGCAATCCGCACTTGAAAAAGCACATAGCTAAGCTTGAAAAAGTTCAAAGACATGCCACGAAACTGGTGCCAGAAATACGCAATCTCGGTTATGATGAGAGGCTGAGGGAATTAGACTTACCATCACTCGAAGCTAGAAGAGTGACGGGGGATATGGTGACAGTCTTTAAATTCCTTCATGGTTATGATAGAGTGGATAGGGATCGATATTTTGATATGGCTGGCTCTAGAACTAGAGGTCATAGTTTGAAGCTTCGTAAGAAAACTTCTTTGCAGTATGTAAGGAAATACTTTTTCAGTGTAAGAGTAGTTGATAATTGGAATTCGCTAAGCGAGGAGGTAGTTAATGCTATCTCAATCTATAGTTTTAAGGACAGGTATGATAAGTATGACTAAGTATAAAATGGAACCGATCAGGAGACGGGAAGATACGAGCTTTGGGCTCTTTCTCGTAAACACAATTAGGTAATCACAATTAGGTAATCACACAAGCGCGCGCGCGAAAAATGCTTAGCAGGCGTATCAAGAGAGCAAGATATGAATACACATGTATAAGAAAAGGAAAAGAAAGGTCATATGAATGGGACATTGCGGGGAAATAAGGAAATTTACAAACTCTTCCGTAACATTGTCAGATGGATATTAAAAATCCAAGAACAGATTATAAAAAACTGAAGAGCATATCAAAGTATCACAGACATAACCCAAAAGTTCCAGAGAGCAAAAGAGGAATATTGCCTTAAAGAACTTCAATAAGACCTTAATAGTCTATACGAGTGGTCAGTAAAGAGGTTTGATGGGAGTTCACGGTTTCAATATGTACAGTAACGAAAATGGGCAATAGTGAAAGACAAATGCTTCCATTCAGTCACAGTAGGCTGAAGCATATTCAGTAAAAAAAAAAAAAAAAAAAAAAAAAAAAAAAAAACATATCTTCATCCCTTCTTCTACCCAACAATGTAAAGCCTTTTCCTCGGCTACGACTTCTTCACGGTCCGTGCCATTATATCAACATTTGCAAGTTTCAAACTTCATATTCTATACTGTCAATGTTGGCCGCACCTCAACTACATGTCATCTTACTATCTGAAATATCTACGCAGCTTCCTGCATCCGTAAGCATTACCATACATATGTCTACCTTACAGTCAGAATATTGGCATCTACAGTACACATAGCAAATTTTTCACTTATGAATTGCTACCCTAATCTATAACAATCTAAACCTCTGACCAGTTTTAGACATATTGTCACCCCAGTCCCCCACCTGCGGGTCAAAAAGGGAAGGTCCGCTCACCCTCAAGGGAGAACATCAACGAACAAAACGTCACCCCAGATCTAAATAAACTATCCATATGTAATTTTAATAGTCATAGTGGCATAATACATCCTTATCAAAAGCGATACTATACCTTAAAACAATCACTTTCTTCCATATTTATTTTCAAAAAGCTTTAGTGTCCACAAAATATTGTCATATACATCAAATTACTCTTGTCCTGCATCTGCAAAATCGTCCCTATCGACTCTTATTAGGCTTTGGTGACTCCATAAATGTTACATACGATTTGACACCGCCAGAAACCTCGCTGTTCATCAGCCACTAACATCTCTATACTGGTAATTACTCTCCATACCACTCCTGCTTAAAAAAAAAAAATACTCTTTACAATCTTCTTTCCCTCAATTATGTTCTCTTCCAAGGTGCCTCTTCTCTATCCTCCTTCATTCTGCAAAACATTCCCACCATCTACACTCACCTGAACAAGTTGTTTTCATAAATCCATTATGAATTCCTTTACTTTCCTTACTCTATTCGACTGTTCCTGAACTGACTTATTCTGATATCTTTAGTATCCTGTTTTAGGCTCTCTTCAGGCCCTGCTACAGTTTTCTTCACTTAATAATGGACAGACTCTCTAACCAGACTGAAAACGGGTTATTACTCTTCCTTGCAAGATATGCAACATTATGTCACCAATCATATATTTTTCTATTACAAAACTATTTTCACCAAATATCCTTCACGCACATTCTACAAATGATTTTAATTCTTTACTAGCCAAAAGACAATCTAAATTATATTCCTTATTCTATAGTTTTGTTTCCTAACATATCTGCAATAATACTTCCAACCTTACTCTACTTAACTTCTTCACTAGTCAGACCTTCTCTCACTCTTCGAATGTATTACTCCTCTATTTACCTATGTTAGTACCATGACACCCAATTTTTTATAAACAATAAATTTCACAGTGACGTATGGTCTTATAGACAAAAATTAAGACTTTTCATTCACGCAATAACTCTCACAATTCATATTTACTTTGGCGAATTCAAAATAGAAATAAAATGTAGAGCAATAATAATAATAATAAACTTTATTTCCATTTTACAATGGGTATTCGTCAGCCAGGACAAGCCCCAACCCCCCACTGTGATGTCCACCCACAGCAGTTCCTGCCAGTAAACAGCTTAAACTCTCGGTCTTGGACGGGGACCGATCTTTCGACCTCGTGAATGCGAAGCCAGCGCGTTACCACTGTACTAGACAGAGATAAGGGCCCGATTTCTTAAAGAGTGTAAACCTAGGATACCATATTGTTAGTTAGCTAGACACATACATATGGATTTCATAAACGCATCTGACGCGGTTCTGAGTATGGCTAGGATCGCCCCATAGGGGATAATAACAATAATAATAACAATAATAATAATAATAATAATAATCATAATAATAATAATAATAATAATAATAATAATAATAATAACAATAGTAATAGTACTAATAATAATAATAATAATAATAATAATAATAATAATAATAATAATAATAATAATAATAATAATAATAATAATAATAATAATAATAATAATAATAATAATAATAATAATAAAAATTATAATAATAATAATAATAATAATAATAATAATAATAATAATAATAATAATAATAATAATAATAATAATAATAATAATAATAATAATAATAATAATAATAATAATAAAAGATGTGAACATTTACAGATGTCTCCCAAGAAAATCGCCGTCTACATTCTCTACTTCAAATTCCACCAAAGAAAACGTGATTATATATCCATCCTCCAAAGGGTGGATCAATGGGGGCACTATTCAAACTAAGGCGTCCTAGACGGCGGGAGGAGGAGCCGCTAACAGAAGAATTTATTCATTTAGATTAACACGTATCTCAAGGACATATATACCTGATTTTACAAATGAATCGACTCACTTATTCCTATACAAGGTATAAACGAAACACAATAGGTTGTTTCCTCTCTAAAATGGACCAATAATTATGATAATATCCGACTAGAGTAGGCTACAAAAAATGGTATCAACAGCAATTACCTGGTTACCCATAGGTGAGCCTCTGGCAAAACCATTTCCTGGAGTCCTAGATGCTACCACACACACGTACCTGTTAACATATATAATATTTCTAACACTAATCTTGTATCGTATTGAATTACATTATATTGATAAACATATATCATGTTCAACTGCCTCCTTTAATCAAAGATTTAGAACAATATCTATTTCAACTCAAGATGATCAACATTTTCTACTCGTACAGTAAAACAATTTCTTTTATCATATCAGACATTGGGGGCTAGAATCACGCTTTCAGAAAAGTCAAATCACATGCATAAAGAATTTTCTTTTCTAGATGAAAATAGAGCTAATACGAATTAGTTCTTGTATATAATGGAACGCAATGTATTCTAAAAAGAAAAAAATTACTTACATTTAACTTATGGCTGGATCACTCTTTCATTGTGAAGTACCACCTGATCTCCTTAAAATATCATTTATAGAGAGTAAGGTCCTGAGGCTGTCCTCCTAGTTGATTCTCTCTGTATCAGATTAGATCATAACATTAATTCTCAACAGAAAAAAATTAAATCGAAGCAGCTATAACGTTTGACAAGTGAGATTTTTTAAGCTGAAGTATTTGTAATTTATAAGGTGGGGAAAATGGCTTAATCAGATACCAAAAGATTTTTTTTCATGCTTAAAAGATTACAGATTTCTTTCTCAGAGTATTTTGTATATTTTAAAATCTAACTTTTGGCATGAGAATCTTACTAAAATTATTAATTAATAATCATTAAATATTCCTTACTTATAAAGCCATATATTGAATATATGTAAGGTCAATTAAAATCCAACTTACAAAACATTGTATTCTTAGATATAACCTGTAATATATACCGACTACTCTAATATTTATGAAAGTATAAAAACTTTTTGAAATAAAAAAAACTTGAAGACTTCGGAAAAATACAAAATTGATACTCCACCAACTTCCAGTCACTGTCATGATATTTTTCTCATTAGCTTCTACTGGTGATGTTCAGCAACAAAGCAGCCGAATTTTGGTAACAACTTGAATCCATCTTGGAGAGGCTCAGCATCACAAATAAGAGTTTATCTGGCAACAACTTGTACGTTAGCAACAAAGCAGCCGAATTTTGGTAACAACTTGAATCCATCATGGAGAGGCTCAGCATCACAAGTAAGAGTTTATATGGCAACAATTTATACTTGAGCAACAAAGTCGTCGATTCTTGGTAACAAATTGAATCCATCTTGGAGAGGCTTAGCATCACAGGAATTGCTTTATGTCAGGCAACAACTTCTACCATTGCAAAGTTCAGCAGCAGAGCTTTCTGCAACCTTCTTTGTCAAGCTTAGCATTCATATTCTCCGCATCCATCTTGGTAATGTTCAACATAAAAAAAATCACACCCTTCGTAAAGAATGTGTATATATCCTGGCTATATTTCAGAATTCAAGAAAATCTATTATAGGGTCATTTTATATACATCTCAGTTAATTTCGAACACTGCAAGAACCATATTTTGGCAATAATCTCTGTTCTGTATCATTAAAATAGATCCTAAAGCCGACAATCTGTTGTAAACAAGTGGCAACAACACTTCACCATGATTTTGTGGTCATTTTTCATTCACAAATTATCCCAATATGAATAATATTGTAGAATTCACATATATCCTGAAGAAGGATATCCATTTTCAGTATCTAGCCTTTGATCATAAATTCGTGAATGTTATAAGTCTGATTATCAATACACATATTATATCATTTAACACATATTAACACAAGTCGATTAGCATCTCACTCGGTCGATATCATCTAACACTAATATTTATTTACACCATCAATAATAAATGTAAGGGTTAGATGTATATATTCGTTGGATGTGACAATAAATATCTTTATGGGGCGATATCATCTAACACTTATATTTATTAACAAAACCCCATTAATAAATTTAAGGATCAGATGTCATACCCATACGAGTCATCTTGTACGCGAACGATACAATGGTGTTTCAACTGTAAAATATAAAAAAAATCACATACCTTTTTGGCCCTTTATCGATGGATGAGATTTGGGGTAATCCAGAATACAATAAAGTATATATGAATTGGTAATAATATATCGTAGCAAGACTGAATATAATAAAAAGATAACTATTTGATTATACAGCTCGAAAGTCACAGAAAAACCTTTCATATATTGCTCTAAAAAGCATCAAATAAAATTTGTACATGATTCTATACTATAAAGTGAAGTGGAAGGTTAGGATACAATTAGTTAAAGTCAAAAAGGGGAGTGTAAGACAAGGACGGTTGGTAGAGAAACAGAGAGGAAGAATATATATATATATATATATATATATATATATATATATATATATATATATATATATATATATATATATATATATATATATATATATATATTATATATATATATATATATATATATATATATATATATATATATATATATATATATATATATATATAGAGAGAGAGAGAGAGAGAGAGAGAGAGAGAGAGAGAGAGAGAGAGAGAGAGAGAGAGAGAGAGAGAGAGAGAGAGAGAGAGAGAGAGAGAGAGAGAGAGAGAGAGAGAGAGAGAGAGAGAGACTCGATATGACATCTCCCCTTTAAATATAATTTATTTTCTCAAGATCATGGTAGTCAATATTATCTCATGTGGCAAAATGATATATTTATTACTTTTCCGTATTCTGGATACCCACTGCATCAAATACTATAGAAACCAAGAAGCAGAGACACACATAATCAAAGTAATATATAAGAAAACAATGTCCAATATTAAAGTGGATAAAAATGTAATATATATATATATATATATATATATATATATATATATATATATATATATATATATATATATATATATATATATATATATACACGAAACAGTCACTGATCTCATAATCCTATAGCGAGAAACGAAAGATTAATGCAGAGCAACCTAACCATTATTCAGATTAACCATTTCAAAATTTCAAGTATGGAATGCGACCTAATTACTCCTCTAGGAAGGGAAAAAACAATGTCATAAGATATCTGAAAGAGGAAAATGCAATTAATATAGCCTCTTGGTTCTATAGTAAGATGCTTCCTACCTTTCATAGGGATAAAATCTGAAATGTAAAAAAGAAAATACTATATACTATCCATAATGTAAACAAATGTCTGTTTGTCATGGAATGGAAATGGCTTCTAAAAACTTGTTTTATTTAAATTAAGAACAATAAAAGATCCAAAATACGTTAATATATCCATTTTGATTTATATTATCTTGCATTTTCAGCTCGTGTCACAAACACGAATGAATTAATATTCAGTGTGAATAAAAATGTATTTAAGTTACCTCTCGATGTGGAGTCCTAGAAACTAGTATCACGACGTGTTGTTGCACATATATCGTTTCTCTATAGTGCAAATTAGAAACCACGTGTTGCACTCACTAAAACACTGCACCTAAAAAAAAAGAAATATTATGAATAACAGTTCTACTTATGAAATTTTAATAATCAAAACAGGAAGCAAAACCAGGCATTTGTAATGCAAAATTTTCCCATCAAGTGTATGGTAATTATTACAGCTGAAGGTCTTTGGGATTTAAATAGGACTGACCAGGTCAGCTTGATGATAATTTTTCCTTCAGTTATGGCTCCTTTTCTATGCTTACATATACGCCGAATATGCTTTCATATTCATTACACATCTCTTATTATCCTCTCATATCTGACAAGTCACAATACTCCCCATCTCCTTTTCTCTTTACTTTATGTTTTCTTTGTGTCCAGGTCTGATGAGGGAAATTCCTATTGCACGTTTAGTGTCACACTCATGAAAAAAAATAAAATGTTACTTTCCTAAACTTCAAATGAATTATTATATATGCATGCATGCATGCACATACACACACACACACACACACACAATCTTTTGATCTGCGTGAAGCGAAATCTTAAGAGAAAATTATCTCTCTATATATGCAAGGACTGTAATCCCTTTATAAGGAGTCAAAGCAAACCCTTTAGGCCGCTTTCACACCAAAGTGGCACGTAACATGTGGCATGCCACGTGTGACGTGCCACTTTGGTTTGAAAGCGGCCCTTTTCTCTTCAAGAGAGGATATACAAAAGAGGGAATGCTCAGTCCCCTCGTTTGCACTGTTTAGCCGGTTTTTATGACATGTAGGAGAAATTCTTCTGCCCAATCCCAGTAGATAAATGCATTAATGTTTTCAGTTCTGTCTATTGATAATAAAAATCTCGAGTAAGCTACTAAGATTCATACAGAGAATTTGTTAGGGTAATTGTCTATTATTGCCCCGAAAAAGGTCAAGAATAATCTATTTTAAAGTAAAGGTTAAGGTCTCTACTCATAGGGAGAGGCAAGGGATAGTGATAGCATAGAGCCCAACTATATACAAAATACATAGCCGAGGCTCAAGCTCCGTCTCCAATCACATGAACCCAGTGATCTCCAGGAAATGACTGAAATCAGGCAGATCTAAAGGAAACTGCTAACTCCCATTTAATTGCCCAATTTGATACGTAGCAACACGAGACAGTGAAAGCTAGTTCAATCGCGGGACAGGCTCCAGCCTGAGGCAAGAATATTATTAGCCCCAGATCCTACCACTGCGCCATATTGTACAGATAATCAAGCAAAATTAAAATATTTTCTTTCTAAAAATGGCATAATTTGCACCAGATTAACAGGATGATCAAACGAATACACAAGAACTCAGCCACTACTGGGGGGTGGTGGTGGTGGGGGGTGGTGGTGGTGGGGGGTGGTGGTGGTGGAGGTGATGGTGATGGCGGTGATGATGATGATGATGATGATTATCTACTTACGAACTTGGTAATTAATTAATCTAGATGGAAAGTAACGTACAGTATATGGGGAACAAAGGTAAAATAATTTATGTAAAATAAATACCTTTTTACCCCGTGGGAATTCCTAAGAGGAGGATCAAAACTTTGTTTCACATTATATAATAGTCTCTAAACTCTACTAAATCTAATATTTTTTCCTAGCACATATTGCAAAACATCAGAAGCAACTGTTCAAAATTCTCTAAATTCTTTAATTCCATAAATCCACTTATTCTATAATTTATCCCAACCCAAACTGGAAGCATGTGCTCAGATTCTTTAGTGAAGGCTCAAAGCATAACTTCCATTAAAATAATGGTCATCATCTACTCTCATATTTACTTCCTATGAAAAAATGAGAGGATGATAGGAACAAGTTGAATGTTGTGGAGATGAGGTGTTTGAGAAGCATGATTAGTGTATCTACAATAGATAGAGTAAGAATTGAGAATGTCAGGCAGAGAACGGGTGTTGAAAGAAAGCTGTCGGATAGGACAGATCAGTGTGTGTTCAGTTGGTGTGGACTCATGGAATGGATGAGTGATGAACGAATAGTGAGGAGTATGCGGAGTGCAGACGTGATTGGAGTTAGGGCAAGAGGGAGACCTAGAATGAGGTGGATGGATGGCATGAAAAGGGCATTGAATGCACGTGAATGTCAGTGGAGCAGGGAAGAATGCGTGCAATAGGAATGAGTGGAGGAAATTGTGTATAGATGATGCAGGCCCAAGATTTTTCTCGCACCTACTAGCTCAGTGTACTGTGATAGACGGGTGTGAGGGGAGTTGCCATGTGATGAAGCGTTGGAGTAAACCAGCTGCGGCTGCCGGGTCTCACTGTAGAATATCCTTGCTCACCTACCTTGTGGGTGACCCAAGTAGGGTGGAAGGGGGAAAACGTGGCAACCCTTTATCCCCAAGGAGCTAAGAGGAGTGGTTGAGGTGAATGCGTGTTTTTTGGCTAGGCCACCCCCCTCACAATGGGGAATGAGGCCATGTGTACATTTATGTATCACAAAAAGGGAAAGCTGCTCAAAATTTTATGCAAGTTCAAAAATTAATTTCGCCAATATACAATAGCCTTAAACTCTCACCAATTTTATAATTTCGCCCAGCCAAAATTAGAAGCAACTGCTCAAAATTATATATATATATATATATATATTTTTTTTTTAGATTCTCCACCCACGGATGTGTGGAACGGGTCATGGAGGACCCATAGGGTGGTCGCCAACCGGCACAGGCCCCAACTCCCCACTGTGGTGTCCAGCCACAGCAGTAACCTCCCCAGTAAACAGCTTAAACTCTCTTGCCTGGACGAGGCGCGATCCGTCGACCTCGCGAATGCGAGGCCAGCGCGTTACCACTGTACTAGCCAGGAGGCTCAAAATTATATAGTGAATGTTCAAAATCTCTTTCCCCATTGAATACAGGTCCTATACCGCATTCACATCATAACTTCTCCATGCCTAAATTACAGACAACTGCTCAAAACTTTGCTCCCTAGTAAATAATATATACAATAATATTATTCAAACAGCTTTGGGTTGTGCTCCATGACACGTTTGAGAGACATGAGTTGTCCGAATGCTTCCCGATAGACTTAAAAGGTAAATCTACAGAGTATTGATGTGTGTCTACATCATACTGTATACTGGAATCAAACTTCTCTAATGTCAATTTCTCCTCAGGAGAATAAGTCTCAGGAACAATACCTATTGTATCCAGTTTCCATAGATTGGATATCTGGTCAAACTCTGTTTCTATAACAGGTGTACATATACACACATATACTGTATGACACATATGCATAGACTGATCAGTGTGATCCACCAACTGAGAAGCCCACTGAGGTAACGGTCCAAATATTATTGACCCAGCACTACAGGAAAGTAGTTGTACGTTAGCACACTTGTGTTGAGAACTGAGAAACTTACCATAATTATCTGCCCCAATTATTAACCCAATGCCTGCTACAACATCATTCTTATAATCATCGGCAAGTTTAATGTTGTGAGATCGTAACATGTTGGCAACTCTAACAAGACCTGGGGTATGTATGCAAGTGTTTACACTGTCGTGGGTGAGTGCTCGAAGTGTCACACGGGTACGACCCAAAGGAACTTGAACTTTTACTACATCGCAATACAAATGTTTAACTTCGCTATCAAAAGGAGTAACAGATAAAGCAACATGATAATTCAAGGTAATTCAAGTTCATCAGCAAGATCTCTCTGAAAGAAAGTGCGTTGTGAACCTCTGTCAAGAAAACCATGTGTGATTCTTCGCAAACCACCATCAGACATTGTATGGTTGCTGTAGGTAGTGCAGTAGCTAACAATGAATGAGAAGAATTTGTGTTGAGAGTATGTACAGTTGTATTAGTAAAACAAGCTTGAGCATTTGAGTTAGGTTCGGAAACAGATACAGTACCTACATTTTGTGATGCTCGAGTCGAGGTAGGTATATGTGTATTTCTTTCAAACATGGAAGACCCTGATTTGCTCCCTACAATAGCATTGGAACTCAAATTACTATTTGCATTAAAACCAGGTGAACTTGAAGTTACAGGGCGTGTAGGATTCTGTGGTTTTTGACAAAGTTTAATGCACATAAAAGTATGATGAGTATTTGAGCTACAATTACGACATTCAAATTTTCTACTTCAATCACTGGCTCTGTGTCCTGATTTTAAACAAATAAAACAAAGGTTAAGCACTCTTACTCGATTTCGTCTACTGTCAAAAGTTGAATAATCTGTACAGTGTTTAGAACTGTGATTTTTGCCACAAAAACACAAGAAGCATTTTGGTTTGATGTACCAGACTGTGTATTTATAACAACAGACTTAAGTGATTGTTCAGGATTGCACAACTTAGTATGTTGACTTTTTTACCTTTTGTAATGACTTATTTTTCTCATTAGCTTGTGGATCAGATTCAACTACAACCTTGGAAACAACCTCAGATTTGCGGCTACCACTTTGAGGTTGCATTTTACACAATTCCATAAGCTCTATTATCTCTGAAAGTCCATCTGACAACTGCTCATATGTAAATTTTGTGCACTTACAGTGGTTTGCCAATGCACGGTAAGTTTCTCCTGGCAATTTACTAACTAGAGTTTCTAAATAGAATTTATTATCAGTATACTGAGGTTCCAAATTTTCCAACTGTAGAACTAGTTTTTCATATGCTAATTTAAACTCTAGAAGGTCGTCATGTTGATGACGTGGTACTGGCAAATTCTGTATTTCTTTTGCAAGCTGCGTAACCAATCTGTCTGATCTAACAAACTTTTTTTTTTTTCAAAAGTTGTACTGCAGCTTTATAATTAGCATGTGTTACAGGAATACCTTCAATAGTTTTAAAGGCTCTACCCAATAAATGTGAGCGTAAAGTAGTAAACTTAACTACATCATCCAAATCAATACGAATATCAGCCAAACAGCTAAATATGTCCCAAAATGCTGACCACTTTGAGAAATCACCATCAAATGTTGGGATTTCTATGGGAGAAAGCTTAGGCGTTGCAAGCGAGTTCACTGGAGGAGTACGAGGGGGTATAGGTACAGATGTGGTCACACTGGACTTCTCATCTTTAAGTTGTGAAACTTGGTTTAAGAGTTTAAATGCTTCACGTTTAAGAGGACGAAAATCTCGACAAGCTGACAAATATAATGATGTGTCATCTATAATGTACACTTCATATTTACGCCAAGTATCTAAATAGCGGTCATAATGCGTTTTAAGCTCAAAGTATGCTAACTGCAAAGAAGAAATTGACACATTAGGGTCACTAACAATACTTGTAACAGAAGTGACAGCATCATTTAGCATTTCAGTTTGACCAGTAAATATGTTGTTACTTCTGACTCGCAAGTCAAGGGTACTAATTACCAAGGGATCAGTATCTGTTTGTGACATTTTGAGTAGCTGAGGTACACAAATTCAAATGTATCAATCAAATAAATGCAACAAAAATAACACAAAACTACAATAATTACAAAACTACACAATGTATAAATATTTTATACTTAAACCAACAGCATTCCATGTGGTAATGCTAACTTTCAAAGTGCCTAACGATACGAGGCAAGCAGATTATAGTTGTGTTGACGTAATACCGTCTGATGGCCAAAAAAAAAAATATACCAACATAGGCAGTAGCAGTGTAAGACAAAGACCAAGATCATATATTGAAATAACAAATAAGAAAATACACTTTAATACTGAAATAAATGAGTGATCCAGAACATCCGGTTGGAAGGACCAGAAAAAATTGTAAGTATAGTGTGGTGAACACTCTAGTCCTTTACTGGCTCAAACTAAAGAACTAGGCAACATGTATCCAACACTCCACTCCCTCTCTCAGAATCAATACACCTTGCATACTATTTTTTAGGGAGTCAAACATCTCAAAAATATTTTGAGGGCATCAGATTTTATATCTTCTAGGAATAACCTAGGAATCTTTAGTATGTAATGGACTGTATTTAAATTTTAGGGATCTGGTGAGCATACCAAAAAACGTTAGGCTAGCCTGTGATAATCATAAATATTGAAAATTACACAATATGGTAGGCCTAGCCTAGAAAAATCCAAATATATTAAATGAATGGTCTATGCTACTTACACTAGGCTACTGGGATAAAAATTACACATTGTATAAAAAATATCATATAATGTAATAGAAAACAATTTATAATTAGCATACAAAAAATACAAATAAATAACAACTTGGATTATATATCAAATGACACTTTGTCCTTCAAAAACATATTGTTGCAAATATATAAAGAGGTATTTAACAGCATAAATGCAGCAAGGCTAAGGAAAACTTGAAATTATATAATATTTTTTCACAATAAACCACTGTAGCCTAGGCTTAGTGTTCCTTTCTAGTCTACAAAACATAGAATCATCTACTGAGCCAAAATCACAAAATTTTACACACTTATGTAGGCCACAAAATCAACAAGATCAACTGTCATAGATTACTGAAAATATTAGTGACACCCAAAATACAATGCAACAGAAGCATCCCAGCTCGAGCAGAATAGGATAGCATTGAGGCCAAGTCTGGAGAAGATAGGCCAGGATAGGCTATTGTATTATTTCATAATTTCCCGTATTAATTGACAGTTATTTATTTAGTTGGACTGTACAGATCCGTACTTTCAACCAATAAAAATGCACTTTTGACTCAAGTCTGTTGCTAAGGAGTCCATAATGAATACGGTTGATGATGACATAGGTTACATTTTGTGCTTTGTAGGCGAATCCTCTGAGGCTTTTTTTTTTTTTATCAATTGTCATAATTTAGGGGTCACCGTGGCAAAGTGGTAGCGCTTGCGACTTTGAGCCGTCAGGTCGAGGGTTCGCTGCTCGTCACGGTCTGAGGTTAGAAGGGCATTCACTTAGGTTAATGATCACACCTACCAACACCAAAGTCCTTCGCAAGAAGGTGCCATCCTAGTCCTTAGTATAAAAGGGAGTCCGTGACGTAAAACTGATTACATCTAGAGTCAGTATTCACAATCCAGATAGGCAAGAGAGATTCTGTATTGATATTTTTCGCCAAGTGTTATCCTGCCTCTCTTCCTCTCCTATTCAGTATTTTCTGTCCTTCTTGGAATTGGCTGGGCTAAATCCAAGGAAGGATCTGGCCGGGCTCTGCCTCCCATATTTCACGCTCTCCTTCTTGCTCTACTTTTCTCTTTCTTCTTGTAGGGTGGAGCGGACATATACCGCATCCATATTCCCCATCACGCCATAATAGTCGACAAAATAGGCCTGGGGATCCGTTTATTTGTGTTTCCTCCCATAGTCAAGGTACTGCTTTGACTATGCCATCCCCTTATATGGAAGGTTTTGGCTTTTGCATACAGATAAACTATTATTCTATGAGGTTCTGTAACCTTAGCTTAACTTAGGAACTTGCCAAATTCGCTGCTTACCCAAGTTGCTGTGTGTATAGAGCAGTTTTCGAATAATTGTCCAACTCATTTGGGAAAGAGAAAGGTATTAACAAAGACATAATTACATTTTACTGCCGAGATTGTTTCTTTAACTGCTCTTTGGCCCAGTTTCTTAAACAGTGTAAACCTAGGATACCATATTGTTAGTTAGCTAGACACACAAATGGATTTCATAAACGCATCTGACGCGGTTCTGTGTATGGCTAGGATCCCGTACGGGATCATAGCCCTACACAGAACCGCGTCAGATGCGTTTATGGAATCCATTTGTGTGTCTAGCTAACTAACAATATGGTATCCTAGGTTTACACTGTTTAAGAAATCGCGCCTTTGTCTGAAGGTTTCCATGTCATTCACTGCAAGACGTTTTATATTTGTAAATAAATATTTTCATAATATATTTGCAGCTCAAAATAAGAATTCTTGATAGCTTATTCAGGAAATTCCTTCTTTTTGCATAACCAATTAGCCCTTTCTGAAGATGTTATGTAGTTGATAACTTGAAATAGTCATGCAATTTACCCTGTAGTAGGTTAGCCCATGGCATCATCCACCAGTTGCAGTACTACAACTGACGGTTATTTGGACTTAATTAGGGCTGGCCAGGAGAACTCGGTGTTAATTTTCCTTTAGTTACGGTTATTTTCCTGTGCTTATATATCTACACTAAATATTCTGGCATATTAATTATCCCTTCACATTTGGCCAGTCACAACACTCCCCAAATCTATATTTTTGTTTCTTAAATGTTTTTTTGATAACCGGGCTGTATGAGGGCAATTTTTTTTTTTTTTGCCCGTCCTTGTGGTACATTCATAAAAATAAAAAAGAATATATAATTGTTGAGTATATTAATTCCAGTAAGTGTGGGCGAACACATTAAAACTGCGAAAGGAAACCAAGGAGCTTAATGCAAAGAGAGAGAGAGAGAGAGAGAGAGAGAGAGAGAGAGAGAGAGAGAGAGAGAGAGAGGGTTTGGAGCGCAGGATTGTTGGGGGGTGGGTGGCGGTGGGTGGAGGTGGGAGAAGAGGCAACAAGGCTCTCTCGCTCCCTCGATGAGGCAGTGTGCTGTTGGCTCGTGAAGTGTGTGCATATATATGCCGTTGTACTCGCGATTACCTTTCCGGATGTCTCGTACCCGATAGTGCATATTTGTCATCTACCTCTTTTATTTTTTTTCTTTCCCCACCACGCCCAAGAAGAAATAATCCCTTAGGGGTGTGACCTCCCCCCTAAATCCGTCACCCCCAATCCTCCACCATGGCGACCCCTCCTGATTCCCCGGACTATGGAGATTTCATGATGACTTTTGGTAAGATATTATTATTATTATTATTTTCCCTCCCAGATGATTGTCCAGCTTTGCAGAACTCGAGATTATCTCTTTTAAATTATTATTCTAATGCTAAATAGGTCTTATTCCTGCTGTAAATATATGTTCGCGCAAAGAACAAGTAATGTTATTTTGTCCTCCTGGCCATGTCCTACGCTCTATCCTTGCTTTGTCCCTTTAAATTTCCCCTAAGCTGCTGCTGCTGCTACACAGGAGTCTGTTTTATGCGTGGTCGTTTCTGCTAATCATTCATACTTTTCATATTTTTATATGAACAACTAACGTCTCTTACAGGCTTTTAAACTCATAAATTAAGAGTATTATTATTTATAACTATTAACAATGATCTCTAATTAGGATTTAATTGATGTATTTTATGTAACTGATAAAATGTTAAAGGGTTTATTTGGCATATATATAGTGTAGGTGGATGGATATATACGCTCTGAATGTAATAAATTTATTTTTGAGTCATTTCATACATTTATTTCATACATTGCTTCAGTAGTATGATAAAATGCGCTTTCATTACCAAGAATAGGCTTTATAAAAATGTTTGGTTATTATTATTATTATTATTATTATTATTATTATTATTATTATTATTATTATTATTATTATTATTATTATTACTATTATTTTTATTATTATTATTGTTATTATTTGTAAAGGTCCAGTATAACTCCGGCGCCTTAATTTTGGTCTATTTTCTTCTAAACCTTCACAAAACCCTTTGTATACATATAATACATTAGTAAAAAGTGGCGGACAAATGCCACCTACCCTTTACCCCCAACAAGCTTGGGGACCTGTGGGAATGCGGGGCTCTAGGGTGGGGGGAGACGAAAACGAGTAATTTCCGGGGATTTGATTATTAGAATCACTTAAAACACGGCAAATAAGTGACCAAAATCACTTAAAACACACCCATATGCACCAGAAAAGCACACTCTGCAATAATAAGAACACAAACAATCTAGGGAAAATTTTACACCATGTAGGAAAAAATCCCTAGTCAAACCTCGAAAAATCCCTAACTCACGTAACACTGTAAGGCATTTAACGAAATATATACTGACCCCCTAAGCCCGTGCTTTACCTAACCTAACCTAAAATTAACCTAGCCTAATAACAACAATAGGTTAGGTTTAGTGAGGCTGGTTAGGTTGGTTCACCGCCAGTCAAGAAGCGAGTTGGTCATTGCACCTATTGGTTTTTGAGTTGTTTTAAGCATATTTTTTCAAAATTTTATCAACTCATTGAGTGTGTGGAAGTTATTATTATTATTATTATTATTATTATTATTATTATTATTATTATTATTATTATTATTATGATTATTATTATTATTATTATTCACGGTAATGTTTCAAATACGGATTGACTTTAAGCGAGTATGCCTAATAAAGAAACCTCGCGTTTCAGAGGGTGTAAAAGTTATCAAAATTGCCTAAGCGTGATGCCGGGACAGGCTAGACAAATACTATTAACTGTTGCCCAGTCGTATCAGTAACTTATGTTTGGGGTTGAGAACACTCACCTCATATGGGAGCGCAGTTTGAGTCTTTGAGAGTATTCAATATAACCCCCAACCCCGTTACTGAATTATCCCGTAAAGTGTCATAGCCTATTTAACTGCGTTTCAGTTACTTAAATGTGTAGGGTTGAGATCAATAACCTCTTTCCAGAATACCCTCGTTTGCTTTGGCTACTTTTGTCTCTGAGGGGTTTGGTGGCCAACATAACCCCCCCAATCTTTTTTATTATCCCTTAACTGTCCATAGCTTATTTATTTCCATATTAGTTAATTTTATGTGTGGGGTTGAGATCAGTAATCTCTAGAATACCGTCGTTTGCATGGACCGCTTTAGTCTCTTAGGGGAATGGTGGCCATCATAGCCCCCCCTTAACTGGCCATAACTTATTTATCTCCGTATCAGCTTAGTTTATGTGTGGGGTTGAGGTTACTATTCTTTTCATAATACCTCTCTATGCTTAGGAGGTGTCCAACCCCATTCTCTTGTCTCTCGCTTTATGTCGTCTTCCCTGTTAATGGGGGGAGGGGGCGGAGCTAAGCGGGAAGTTTGACAGATTACTTCGTGATCGCTCTTGTTACGGTACATCATCATCATCTCTCTCTCTCTCTCTCTCTCTCTCTCTCTCTCTCTCTCTCTCTCTCTCTCTCTCTCTCTCTCTCTCTCTCTCTCTCTATATATATATATATATATATATATATATATATATATATATATATATATATATATATATATATATTTAATAACGGCTAAAAACAAATATAAAATGTAGCGATTGAACAAGGAACGTAAGTAGGGATATATATATATATATATATATATATATATATATATATATATATATATATATATATATATATATATATATATACATATATATCTATTGATGATGATGCTTATTATTATTATAATTATAATATAATATATATATATATATATATATATATATATATATATATATATATATATATATATATATATATATATATATATATATATATATATATATATATATATATATATATATATATATATATATATATATGGTAGGAAAAGCCCATTCAATAAAACAACGAATATATATATATATATATATATATATATATATATATATATATATATATATATATATATATATATATATATATATATATATATATATATATAAAGTACTTATTAATTTCATGACCTAAACTGGTCACCTTCTCAAAGTACTTTGAGAAGGTGACCAGTTTAGGTCACGAAATTAATAAGTACTTTATATATATATATATATATATATATATATATATATATATATATATATATATATATATATATATATATATTCATTGTTTTATTTAATGGGCTTTTCCTACAATTTTAGACTGTATGTTAACAGTTCAGTGTTATTAATATATATATATATATATATATATATAT